>CM026197.1:2893417-3093789 GCA_014839995.1 Xenentodon cancila | reverse complement strand
GTGTGTGTGTTGGTGTGTGTTTGTCTGTGTGTGTATGTTGGAGTGTGTGTTGTGTGTAAGTTGGAGTGTGTGTTGGTGTGTATTGGTGTGTGTATGTTGGTGTGTGTGTGTGTATGTTGGTGTGTGAGAGTTGGAGCCTGCAGCCGTCCACACCCCTGATCCTCCACCTGACGGCTCCATCTCCTCGTCTTCACAGGTTTTTGCTCCATCCTCCATTCTTCTTCCGGTTTCTGTCTCGAGTCTGTTGGTCACGTTGAAACTGAAGTGTGACGCGATGAGCTGACATCCTTTTACCTTTGAACCTTTGTCGCTCTTTTCATTCACAGACTTGTCCACATCTGTCAGTTTACTTATCGATTTTAATCTCCGGTTCTTGTAGAGCAGTTTTGTTGTCAGTATAACTAAAAAAAAACGAATTATTCCAGAACGACAGACACAAAACACCAAGTGGAGTGCCTGAAGATGAGCAGGTTTCTGATTGGTGGATTTCGTGGAGGCTTGCTGATGGGCGGAGTCACGAACGGACACGCACAGCTCGAGTTTCATTTCAGATCAACAACACGTTATCGATGCTACACGTTCTGTAACGGACCTTTAACGTCTGATGTTTCCAAACATGTTCATATCTGATCTCAGGTCGGAGCTGCTCCACGGTGCCTAAAACGCTGTTTGTAACCGCTGACAGGTCTGGACCGTTCCTGACCCGGACTTTTTCATGAAGTCTTTAAATGCCTTTAAATGACTTTCAGCATTTTCCACGTTTTCTGTGCGTCGTGCAGGTTCACATCGGTTACCTCCCCAACAAGAGAGTCCTGGGCCTCAGCAAACTGGCCAGGTGAGTGACTTTACTCTGTTATGAGCGACGGTCTGCATGCATGTGTGTGTTTAAGCTGATTATTAAAACATGTGTGCACTCGAGTCGAATCTGATCCCACTGACCCCAATACCTTTGGGCTTATCGTACTAACGGCGCTGGACACACACTCACCTTGTGACGACGACAGCTAAACCGACTCACATTTATGAAACAGAGCGAGGCCCCGGCCTCCCAGAAGCGGCGCAATCCGTTACGTTTCCAGGGTGTTTGAAGGCTGGCTCGTTCATGATGAAGTGACGCGGTCCTGCTCAGTGAACGGCGACGCTGACCCGAGCAGCTCGACGCCACAAACCAGGACTCATTCAGGATTCATGGAGAAATGAGTTTGTTTTTTCTTATGTGACGAAGGTTTGTTTCACTTCTCTGCAGTAAACAAAAATACTGGAGGTTTTTTTCTTCCATTACCATTCTTGTCAGTATGGACATCGTGCACACTAGTGAGCAGTGGGGCTGCCAGCATCAGCGCCCGGGGAGCAATTGGGAGTTAAGGGCCTTGCTCATGGGCAGTGATTTACCATTGTGGCCAGCCCTGGGCTTGAACCTGGGTCCTCCACGCCCAAGCCCACCACTGTAGCCACTAGGCCACCACTCCCCATGGAGTGAACAAAAACATGTGAAAATAAAAAATTCATTTGCAGATGTGGTGTGATGATCAGAAAGAACAAGGAGTGAATCGAAGCTCGAACCAGGCTCCAGGAAACAGCTACAAGACACCTGATAAAAGTCTGATTGGCTGGATGACGGAAACGTGGCAGTCGGGAAATGTGCAGCAGGGATTAACATCCAACCGAGCGGCCGCCTTTGTCGCTGCCGGTACTGATCCGAGCCTGGTTACACTTCAGGGGAGGAGCACGTCAGGTTTCTGCAGTAACTGGCCGAGATTCTGCTGAAGCGCCGTCACCTGAGCAGATCTCAGGTCGGGTGGGCGTTTAACTCTCAGTACTCACTTTTACTTCAGACAAGATCCTGGTCCAGTTCTGGAGAGCCGTAATCATGTAACTGGTTCGTTCGGTGCCGACGTCAAAGCTGCGGCTGCAGTTTAAAGGTTCCAGCTCCCGCCTGTGCGGACCGTTCAGGGCCATGGCGCTGCACGTTTGGCCTCGTGGCATTTCCTCCGAGGTCGACGATGTCGGAGTGCTTTAACTCACAGAAGAGCAACGGGTCGCAGGACAAGACCAGGATCACTCTCACTGATCTGCAGGAACAGCTGCTGCTTCGAAAGTCACGGAACTTCATCCCACAAACGTTTATGTGCGGCGACGTCCAGATGGAGCCGGGATCATGGGAAACGTACAAAATAACGATTCACGTCACAACCTCCAAGCTCATATTTACAAAGGAGGAGGAAGTTAGACTTCCGCCTTTCCGAGGACGGAGACAACAGCTGTCTTTAGAGGAAAAGTCGACATTTTATTGCCACTATGTCTTTATCTCACAAGCCCGACTTACGGCTGCATTTCAGGGGTTTAAATAATAACCAGTAAACAAACGACTTGTTCATCTGGTAGATGAAGGAACCGCGGATGCAACCGTCTCCAACTGTCTCCAACCGGGTCCTACAGCAGACAAAAGTGGGTTTCCAACATGGGCCACCGAGCCGACACCGCTCACTACCGCTGCAGCGGGACGTCATCAGAAGCATCTGACGTCAGACTCCGCCGTCCTCTTCAGTTTCTGCAGTTTTTACCTTAAAACTCTCCAGCTTTACAAAAGCACCGTTCCAAAAGGCTCTGATACTGTAAACAATGGCTTCATAACTCATAAAGGTGAAAGTGGTTTGTTATGGATACGGTAAAAAGACAAACGCCGGCTACCAGCCTCCGCATCTGCAGAGCTCAGCTCGTTTTCATTTACATGTTTTTAATGCGTTCACACGTTTTTCTCCTCTTCTTTTCCAGGATTGTTGAGATCTACAGTCGTCGACTACAAGGTACCAACAAACCAATTTTGCTTCGTTATTTGTTGTGAGACGTGATTTTCAAAATACTTGAGATAAAATATTCAGTGTCAGTCCTTTCACACGTTCAGGTTCAGTGTCGTTCAAGCTTTTGGATTTTGCTTTTGCAGAAGTGATCTGCGTAGCGCCCTTCAGGACCTGTGGAGGCGGCGTCTAAATCGCATCTCCGTCCAGTTACTCCACATCAGACGATCAACACATCTGTTAAACGGCTTTAATCAAAACCAAATACGATCCATTAGCAAATCAAGCAACGACACAACTTCACAGATACATTAAAATAAATAAGTACGGTTTGCTTTCAACAACGGGTCAAAAAGAGGGGCTTTCGGTACAAGGCCGACTTCAAACGCCTTGATCAGCAGACGTTAGACGCAGACGTTAGACGCAGACGTTAGACGCAGACGTTAGACGCAGACGTTAGACGCAGACGTTAGACTCAGACGTTAGACTGTCTGCTTCTTCGCTGCACTAAGTCTGAGCGAAGGTCCTAAATCAGGATGTTCTGCTCCGATCTGGATCTGTGATGTCCTGCAAGTCCAAACATGTCACTAACTGGCAGATTTTCAGACGCAGACTTGTAAAAACTAAGTAAAAATAAAAAGGTTTTGTGATGTTTTGGAGCTCCGTCCGTCATGTCCGTTTGTTTGTCTCGTGTGTGTCCACAGTTCAGGAGAGACTGACCAAACAGATCGCCGTGGCGATCACCGAGGCCCTTCAGCCGACGGGCGTGGGAGTCGTCATCGAGGCCACGTACGTTTGTCCGCCGAACACGCAAACCTGAGTGAATTATTTCCAGACCTGGATCTTGTGCTGAGGCGGGACGGATTTCTCCTGTAAATCCATAAATAAACCTGCGCGTTTTTAAAAAATACCTCTGACGTGTTTGCCATTTTCCCCTTTTTGCTCGTCTGTGCAGTCACATGTGCATGGTGATGCGAGGCGTCCAGAAGATGAACAGTAAAACCGTCACCAGCACCATGTTGGGAGTTTTCAGGGAAGATCCGAAAACCCGCGACGAATTCCTGATGCTCATCAGGAGCTGAGGCGGAAGGAGCTCCTCCCCTTCCTGCTGCTGTTGCCTGAGGTTACCTCCACCTGTACAGACCAGCTGCCCTTCTACCAGTGTGTGTGTGTGTGTGTGTGTGTGTGTGTTCCAGTTTACCGAAGGCAGTGACGGGTTGTTTACTGTGTTTTTAGTCTTCGTAATGACCCGACAGAGCGGCGCGTTACCTCAGTGAGTCCAGCGTGGGGCCGCTGGCTGACATGTTTACTTTCAGATTTTCAGGCAGTGAGACTTTACCCCCATTTGTCCAAGTGTGTCCGCGTGTGTCCCTGTGTGTGTGTGTGTGTCCCCGTGTGTCCCTGTGTGTGTCCCCATGTGTGTGTGTTTTACTGAAACACCAGTTTCTGGCCTTCATACTGATAATTCCCTCTGAACTAAGAAACATACGTCGTGATGAAACATCCAGCAGATATATCAATATTTTTGTCCATTTACTTCAACTAAGTCGATCAGTCAGATTTTTGCAGCCTTGGATGTTTACTAATCACAGTTCAGGTCCAAATAGTTTTTAAATGCCTAAACCTAACCAGACAGGAACTTCGGGTACACACCGGACAGTCCAGTCAAACCCTCCAGTCTCTTACTACTTTCTCACTTTTTAAAATCAATATTCGTTCTTTTCACAAAAATGTGATTAAATGCGTTCTTGTATGTAGTCAGTTTTGGCACCGCAAATACCATTTAAAAGAAGAAGTTGTGTCACAGGATGCTATTCAGTTCAAAATGTTCCTCAACAGTTTCATAAAATTTTCTCACATCTTGTTTTTTATTAAAATCTTTTAACCGCAGCCATCGCTGACCAAAGTGCTTTTAATCTCTCCGCCAGGACTAGTCATTACACCAGGAACAATCTTTGCTTCATCTCAACAAAGCAATGGATTTCTTCATCATTCAGCTCAAACCTGCAGCTAAATGCTGTCAGTAAGCCCCGCCCCCCTTAGTTACTGTTGCTACGTGGACAATCTGTCAGCACTCTGCTTCCACCGGGGTTTTGAGACAGATTACAGTCAGATCTAGGACCAGTATCTAGTACAGATCTAACTACCAAACACCCTCTGGGGCTCAGTAGCTCCAAAACCTGAAGTAAATACATGACGCTCGCAGTCCTAGCGTGATTAAATAAGTTTATGTGACTTTAGCAGACATAACGACAGTGTTGGTTTGTTACCTGAGAACAAAAGTGGACCTCCTGGTTGATCTTCTGGATGTTGAATTGGTAGTTTAATCCAAAGGAGCTCCTTTGTCCAGCCTCTCAGGATACCAGGGATCAGTACATCATTTAACCTTTTATTAACAAACACTATCAAACATGAGAGTTCTGGATCTTTCTGTGCTTCGCTGTGGAGATCAAAGCTACAGGTGTCTGAGCTCTGGTCCCTGTGGAACTAAGACCCAGCAACCAGCTCTGAGTTATGTCAGTTACGATGCAGCTAAATGGAGAAATACTTGTTTTCAGATCTTGTAGTGTTTTAGTAAGTAAAATGGACCAGTCTTTGTTTGTGTAAGAGGCTTTTTAACTGACGACTACGATTTATTCAAGCAGAACAAACGGATCACATGACAGTAAGCATGTTTCACGTGGCCGGACTCCACACGGCGGTACGTAAACCAGAACCGCTCGAGTGGTTGAAGCTGAATGTTTTGTAATTTGTAGTTAAACCATGTGGAAAGCTGAAGAATACGCAGAGCTGCAGGTGACTGTGACCAGTAGCTTGTGATGCAGCAGAATTATGTCTGCTCTGGAGTCGGAGCGGAAATCGGAGTTCAGGACACTCGTCAACATAATATCCATCAAAAACTATCGAAACCGAGTTAGATGCATTCAGTTTGGAAACTCTAGGTGGGCGTGTCCATCGTACATCACCATAGCAACACAACGTGATGCGTCACAATTCAGACATCAAAGTTGCTCAAAACCCACTTAGAAATAATCTTTACCGATTTAAATTCAGCATCTCAAAGTTATGAAAACATCATCCGTCCACGAACGTTTTCAGGTTTAAATCTTTTGTCCCATCGCTTCTGTGACAAACTTGAGCATCCTCTCCTCATTTCAGAACCAGATTCTTTAGGTGACACCTGTATGTCAGTACGTCTGTTCCTGTGCGAGGATCTGCCTTCATGCGTCGACCCGCCTCTGAAATACGACCAAAAGCTAAATACACTTAAATGAACCCGTTAGTGTGTGTGTGTTGTTTTGATAGCAGGTGAAGTGTGTGTTGTTCAGTGACTGTGTTCATTGGTGTAACAAACGTCCCCAGTCGCTCTGGAGGTGTAAACCTGCGTACCGGTGACTGGAATGGTGTGTGTTTGTGTTTGTGTCGGGAGGAAGAAGAGCACCAACAAACAGCTCTGTTGTCGTTTTTGTGGCCTTTTAGAGAAGGACGGCTCGTTCTTCGGCACCTTCACCATCATTGTCACTTCATGTTCTGTGTTCATTTCAAAAACTTTTTAATCCAACATAATAAATCTCTATGTGACAGCAACACCAGCGTGTTTGTTTACAGCACGTGACTGACAGGATGCTGCTTTTCTTTCTCCTCTTTAGCTCATCAGTCGTTAGTTTGATGGTTATAATCTTCCACAGATGGACTGATCTTTGAATTCTAGAAATTCAGATCAGAGTGATATATTAAGAGTGAGATTGTCTTACTGAAATGTGATGAACAAACCTGAGGAAATACCTGGTTCTGGTTCTGGTTCTGGATCTGGATGAATACCTGGATCAGCTGCTCCGGATCCGTTTGTCCCTCGACCGGTCACTACATATTTTGCACCGTCAAACTGATCAAATGAAACAAACATCTAGGTGAAAAGGTGGCTGCTTTGACGATGAAGCGACCAATGAACTGGATCCATTGCTACAGATTACTCCATTTCTTTAAAAAAAAAAACAACTTATACTGTTAATAAAACAAAACTACATTACTGTCAGACTGCCGATAAAAACATCAGCCCACCTGCATTTTGTCCTGCGAGAGCGCGTCTGGGCTTCACCGAGGTTGTGTAACAGCTATACAAGAGTTAAAATGACGTACGTCCTTCAAACTGAAAAACAATTGGTCAGAATAAAAACTGGACATTTAAATGCACCACAAGTTACTGGTGTTGTCACGTCAGAAGCTTCTTATTACCTGAATGAAAGTGATGGACTGAGAAGGTACCTACTGGCTCGTACGCGATGATGGAGCTCCACCGCTGAAGACTGAGCTCATAACTCTAAACTGGAGTCTTGTCAAAGCTCAAACGCCGACAGTCACGGACCGAAGCGGAAATGGACCGGGCTCCACGGTTTGCGGGTGATGTGGCCCGGAGCCCGGTTTGAGCAGCAGCAGCGAGGTGGAGCTGCTTCTGGTCCGGATGTGTGACGGCAGCACGGCTCTGCAGATCTACACCAACCTCTGTGAAGCCTCACTGCTGCTTTTCAAGTTTGTTTGCAGAAATGAGAATCTGGCGTCACCCAGTGGCGGCATGAAAAACACCATATACACAGAACCGGCGGCCACGAGGCGAGTGTGGACCTGTGGGTGGGCGGTGTCCTAACCTGGGGATCACTCCCCGTCATCCCGGCTTATAAAACCACTTTACGCTCTTACAGCCGATGAGCTCGATCTCAAGAAGGGACTACATACGAGCAGGATGGATGTTTCTAAAACTTCTTTAAAATAAGAACACTTATTTTGATCGAAACAGAATTTTGATAAAAGAATCAAAACGATTCAGTTTGATTACAATTTTCTATAATTAATGTTACTTTAAATCAAAGGAAACAATTTCAAACATTAGGACTCTTGAGGATTAATACTTTACTGCCAGGATTCAGTGACCAAACGGATATTTTACTTAACCGAGTCCGTTTTAAATTGGATTTTGTCAAATGTTTATGATCAAATTTGAGTGAATGTGATTAAATATAATTTTTTATAGAATCTATAAACTTGACTTAAAATAATCTTTGAGAAAAAGTCTCAACACCAAACTTCTCAAAATAAATGAAAATAGGACTAAAACTGAGCAGCACTAAAATGTAATTTCATCATTTATTCTCATCATAAACGACTTTTATTGGCAACAATTTATTTTAGCAACAATGGAAACGTATTTTGACATTCACATAAAAAAAGAAAAATAAAAACTTAGCTAAGCTTTGCAGGAATTTACTTTCCCTCCTGGTGTGATGCCGCGGGGACCCCTGCGCCGCCGCGGGGACCCCGGCGCCGCCGCGGGGACCCCGGCCGCCGCGACGGTTGTTTATCACAGAGAGGTTTCAAATCTATTTCATAACCACATTACACAAACAAACGCATACAGACACGCAGGAGGGTTTCACTTATTTCCCGTTTGTTTTTCCGTGGGGACATGCCAAATCACAGCATTCTGGTACGTTGTAACTAAAGTAAAAAACACATTTAAAGATAAAAAGAAAGTGCAGGCGGCCGCGTTCACGTCGATGCTGCATACTTCCACACTCGCTTCAGATCCACGTTTTAAAGTTCACATTTACAACATAAATGCAGCTCACATGCAAGAAGGTCACCGTGTAAGTTCGCAACAAGGCACACCTGAAAGAGACATTTCAAACTTACTAAAACTTGGCTCTTAGCTCTTAAATATGATTATGCTGTGAGTCAACAGCAGCAGAGATGATCGTGATCCAGGTTGACATCTGTTCGGCTGTCCCACACCCCCGAACAAACTCATCTAGAAACCGTTTTGTTCAGAGCAGCCCAGACAGAAACCAAAGACAAACGTGAGAAAGACGATCGAAGCATTTTACCAAATCCAATCTAATTCAGTTACTTTTTATTCTCTCATATATTTTTGTACAAACTCCAGAAATCAAAACTGATTTCGGCAAAACAAGCCGTTCTAAGGACATAACTTCAGCATGACTATGATTTGGGGCGTCAATAAAAACTCAAAAATGATCTACCAGTATAAAAAAACAGAAACTAATTTGTGGCTCACAGGAGGAGACGAGGATGGAAGGTGGCGGCGCCGCAGTGCGACCGTGACCGCACACGTCCGCCGCTTGTTTCGTCCTGCAACGTCAGAGTTTTTAGTTCATATAAAACCATTTTTACATTTGGGGTCGATGACTCAAGTATAAAAAAGGCACTGCCATTTGTTATTCTAAATATAACTTTTTCATCTTGTGCATGCAGTTTTTAAAATATAAACTACTTTTTTTTTTTTTTCAGATTTTCTCCTTACAATTTTCTACATGTTCTTCTTTCTTTTTTTTTCTCAGTCATTTAACATACAATATTCTTTAGTCAAATATAAACGTAAGCCTGCAGTCAATACAGGACATCGGCTCTTTGAGAAAATAAAACTAAATTAAGTGAAAGGAGCACAGTCAAGCGGTAACACTTACAGAAATGATGCAGATGCATTTACAAAACCAAACGGACACAAACAGTCTTGGCATCCCACACCGACACAAACTATACTGAAGAATCTACCACAAAAAAAGATATATATATATATAAATATATATATATATATATATATTTATATAAAAATAACAGCATACATGACGCTAAGTAAATGTTGTAAGTTTTTGGAATATCGAGGTGAACTCAGTGTTGCTGCCGTGAGTGGCGAGGGCCGCGGGTTGGGTGTGTGTGTGTGTGAAATCAGGGCGAGGGCCGCGGGGGGGGCGAAGGCCACGGGTGGGGCGGAGAGGGTGCTCACACCGCCGGACTGCTTTTGGTTTGAAGAGATGAGCCACAGGAGGTGACTTCTGCGTTCACACATTAGTCATGTCACTTTACTGCCACAAAAACAAAGATCATGCAATGCCAAGTTCTCCAAAGTTATCAGCCAGTATTTATAGAAAATGTGGTAATAAGGAGAAATACGTCTGAATGCTTTATCAACATCTTCAGAACTCTTGCACATTTGAATCACAGAAACTGGACTTCTTCTTGGTTCTCAGAGACTTTTCAGCTTCCATCCAGAAGGCTTTCTCAATGTGAAACGACTGCTGAGGAGTTTGGAGCTTTTAATTTGTTGGAGTCAAATCTCTGAACCTTCCATCACTCCTGGAGGTTGTTTGGAGGTCTTTTGTCCACTTTTCAGAAACCAAAAAAAAGTCCAGTTGCCTTGATTGAAGCCTTTGAGATGCAGTCAACACCAGCGTGTCTTTATAGCTCAGGCTAAGCACAGCGGTATGAAAAGTGACTAAAAACCACTACACAAAATCTCTAAAATATTCCCCTTGATAATATGGATTAGATAATGACTGACACGCTTTAAAATCAACAATCCTATAAAAAGACAAGTGATCCAACACCAGCTCACTGATATGTCGTCCTCCTGCAACTAAAACTCACCAGAGCGGTTAAATCCACAAAAACTCTTACTGTTCGAGTAACTTTTGTTAAAACCACTCTGTGTAGTAACGCCACGTCTGACCACATGGGGGCAGTCCAGCGGGGGCAGAGCAGCACGTCTTGTAACACCACTCTGTTCCTCTAGAGGTGCTCTCGTTCCAGATCGCGCTGGATTTGCGTACTTGTCTGTACTCGTGTTCTTGTGAAACGTCATCGGTCACAACCAAGGCACTGATTCAATTCAAAGTACACATCTAGTCAAATAAAACCTCCAGATGTGTTCTTCCACCGCCAGCTCATGGAAGATGCAGCCAGTGTTGGCTTGAGATGGAAATGATCCCAGAATGCATTTCACATCAACAAGCAGAAGTAACTTTGCTCTAAAACAAAATGTAGCACTAACTTCAAATTTGTGGTTCTCCAGATGGAGAATATCTGAAGATGTCCTTCTCTTTTCAGTGTTTTTTCTGTTAAAGGAACTTTGAAATATGAAGTGGAGTCTTTAGTGAAACATGTTCATGTTCAGTTAAACCTTTAACCTCAGTTAAACCTTTAATGTAGCAGAAATATCAAACTGCAGCCCCCCGTTCCTTCACAGACATTCTGGATCCTCATACTTGCCAGTATGAACTACTCAGTCCAAACTTGTTGTATCTGGTTTTTAGAAACAGCTGTAGCCGTTTTCATGATCTGCTGCCCCCATGTGGCCAGAAGTGGTGTTGACACATAAAATGGCTTTAAACGTACAGAGCACACCTGTTTCAAGTGAGAAAATACTGAGATAGAAATAAAATACTTTCTGAATTTGTTTTTGCATGGAATTTGTTTACAAATAACACACACACACATACACAAATAACAACCTCTCCCAAACAAACAACACCAAGTTCAGACTCCAGATCTCAAACCCAAATCTTATCTGCCCAAAATGAACCAGTCTAGTTCCTGCAACACCATCACAGCTGTTTGACACCGAGCTCTGAAACTGATGGTGCATCGATGTTTGTGAGACGGAGCGGCTGCACTCCAACAGCAACGCTTTAAATGAAAAATCTCAGCACGACACCGACACTTACAAACAAAAATTACAGTTCCACAACAGCAACAAGTAAAAGTCAACAATAACTAGACTAATATTTGAGATGTATGTATGGTCACCAGCCATAACATGTTAATACATATGGTACTTTAAATATTCAATCACCTAAATGATCAGCATCACCTTTGCAAAAAAATACAAAAAGGAAAAAAAAAGAATAAATAATTGTTTTAACTTGAAGTATTGATTCATAAGGCAGTGATAGTGAAAGAAGATGAGACCCTGATGCCACGTCACAGCAAAGAGGCATCAGAAGGAACTAAGAAGTCAAATGTGTTCATCAGCTTCTGCATCCAGGATTGCAAAGATTTGATGACTTCATGTCACTTTCACACTTTGGTGGATTTCACAAACGATTTACGGGCAAGTAGAAACACACAAATAAAAAACCAAAAAAAAAAAAAAAAAAAAAAAAAAAATAGCACAAAGTCCTCAGTTTCCAGCTGTAAAACCCCTCCAGCTGCGCAAGTGTGTAGTCGGATCCAGACTGGAGTTTCATCACTGGATCGGCACATTCAGCCGACTGAGAAACGAGCCCTATAACAGAGTTTAAGCATGTTTTTTTCCCTTAAATATCTTCTGTCTGTAAGAGATCTGTAGTGTTTTGAGAAAAAAAAAAATCAACTTTCTAGAGGTTTCTGAAGTACGAGATCCATCTGAGCAAGAATTCTTGGAGTTCTTTTACATCTCTTTAAAATGCCTGGACCAAAGCTGTATAAAAAAAATATATATAACTTATTTATTATATAATCTGCAAGTGCAAAACATTCACTGAAACAAAACATGCACAAACACTGATCTGGTCCTTCACCTGGACATGTTCCTGCTCTGAAACTACAGAAAGGAGTAACTCAGCCATGAACAAGAGACGTCTGGTCGTTTGTCTCTGCTGTCGGATTCAACGTTGCCCCCCGTTGCTGTTTTTTACTGCTCTGCTTTTGTGTTTGCACAGACATGAGCTCTACAACTGACAGCCACCATCAGGTCCGGTCTTCCCCGTATGATCCGATTCCAATGCACAGCACTGCGATTGAGCCTTGAACGTTTGGATTTTAGTGTGTCACATTATCATATCAAGTGCAGGATACAGAGAAAATACTATAGAATTGCAAAGATAACCAATGAAGAAACTAAACAACTGAAACCTCCCAGTGATGACGGCTCGGGCCAGGACTCACTCCAGCACCTTTCCAGTCACCTCACCAACTTATTTCATTATAAACCTTTTCTTTTCCAGACACAAAAAAGCCAAGATAAATATTAAGACAGAATAACCATGAGATTTAGAATAAAAAAAAAAAGAGATCAAATCTACTGAGGCCTGTGCTGGTGGGACCAGCAGAAGGCTGAGATACACAGACGGTCTTTATGAGAACTCCTGCAGCCACAAACACACCAGTTCTGACTTCATCTTCCAATAATCTGCCAGTTTGCTGCGTACCCGTGTCTCTACAGCCTTCAGGTCTGTCCTGTAATTACTGCACATGACCAGCAGGGGGAGGTGATCACTAACGACAGAGACAATCTCAGGTCTGCCTGCATTTCCTCCAAAGTTTCAAACCTCCCAGCGATATGGTCTGAGAGTCAAATCTACGCCGTTTCCTCTGAGGTCTTCTCCACATCTCTAATCTTTCTTTCCCTTAAAGAAAGACTGTTATTGTAACATGCAGCTTCAGTACATCATCCTGCAAAAAACATCTAAACATGCAGACAGATTCGTCTAATGTTCTGCTCTTAGATTTACATTTACATAAAGATATACACTTTAAAACTACTTTTAATGATTTCTACCTATAATGGCTTTGGATTCAGAGTTCATACAGTACAAGTTGTAGATGAAGATTACGGGGCTGAGCGCTGTCAGACAGGTGTCCCCCCTACGCTTACTCACATGAACGGATTCCCACCGTGATCAGACATGACATCATCTTCCCCTGTCATCTTCAAAGGTCCTGCCTCTGAGGTCTTTCTTCTTAAAACATCCGCTTCCCTTCTCAGAATCACTTCAGCTTCATGCCTTCCTCTACTACTTTCCATCACCTTCCTCCTCTTGTCCGTCTCCACACATCTGTTCAACTTCCGCCTCTCATTCTCTCTCTGAGCTACTTGTCCCTGTTCACTGATAAAATAAAGAATAAGCATGTTAGTTTTCATTAGTTGTAAACTAGTGTGACTGCTACTTGTGAGATATAACAGCGTAAAAGTTGATGACGAAAGCTTTTACACAAGACATACCACAAATTAACAAGTTTCGGTACCCTCTGAAAGTAGCATAATGTAAACAAAAACATACAATAAAAATAAGTGTTTTCTTTTTGCAACCTAATACTGAGCATGAAGCCCTCCAAAGCTCTACAAATATCTGTGCTGGACGCCTGGCCTGCACTGAAATCAGTCCAGGAAATCGCAAACGTCCTGGATCCTTGTGGCTCTGCTGATCTCGTCTTGGGGTGTGAGGTAATATTAATGTTATCGATGCCAAAGATGCCACGAACTGCAGCTGATGGTGCTAAGGGCCTCAGTGTGACGGAGAGCGCACAGGCCAGCATCTCCCTCGTGATGGAGCTGCCTGGACTGTGGGCATGCCTCTGGCTCCCTGGGTGGAGTGCTGCTCTCCGTGTCCAAGCCGTGTTCGATGCTTTCCTCTCTCTTCAGACACAGATGGCTGTGAGCATGCTGGCGGAGCAGGAAGTGTGTGTTTTCCGACGATGGACGGCACCAACGTGATAGCTCGTGCTGCCGTTTGATGATCGGCCAGCTTGTGTTTCCTGGATCCCGTCTGGTCCGGTCGAGCTCTACCGTCGGCTACAGGGAGAGGGGGCAGGAGGACTGGTGACCTTCAGGTGGCGGATGGTGAGAGACCCTCGTGAACCTGCGGCGTCCTGCTGCTCTTGCTCAGGTCCTCGTCTCATATTGTTGATGTGCGGTCGGTACCATCTGAGGGGAGACGAACAGATATCAGGGTTCAGGTCTGTGTGGTCCACAGACTCCAGCGTTACTGTGACGACGAGACCAGCAGCTACATAGAAGATTTTCACATCTTACGACTGTCCAGTGACGACCTGCGGGAGCAGTCTGCTACTTCAATACAATGAAACTGAGTTTCAGAGCTTTGTTAATTCTGTTTCATTTATGCATTTTGTGGAACATTTTCAATCCATCAAGGCCTGATACAACAAACCTGTATACGGGTTCTTGTGATTAGAACCACCTCAGGCATTGCTGGGTAACTGTCATTTCTCTAACTTTTTAATTGCGATAAAATTCAGACCGCTATAGTAATTATAACTCTCCTTCATTGACTTTTCCTTCTTTTAAAAGAAATTCCAAGCATTTGTGTATTTCATAAGGGTCATGTGATTTAAAGTTAGAAGTGATGTTACTGCGTCTGTAGATTTGCTGATATGGTGGACAGTTAGAGAACAAAAACGCACATCGTCATGGTGTGAACATCTGTCAAAACACAGATAGAGCGTTTCAGAGTTTTTGCCAGCTGCTGCCTCTGAAGCGGCTGAGGAGGAAAAAGCAGTGAGGCTACCCGCCGGAGGACATGTTCATCCCACAAAAATAAACCTCCCTCGTGACTCTGACGGAGCTGCTTCACGTCGGTTTGAACTGCAGGTGGAGGAGATACTGCAGGGCGGGTTTAAGAAGCCCAGCTATAACCTGTGATTAATAACATTTGTTGTGGACACAAAGATGTGGACTTGCAAATATTTAGAAGTGAATAATATTCGAGATCTGAGCAAAGTTCTTTAAACCACCTTTTCATTTGACTTCTCTCTTAAACTGAGCTCACCACAACTGATCATTCTCCAGGTCAGTGTCATTAGTTTTTGTTTTTTTTATTATTCGGTTGAACCACAATTTAAAACAATGTCTGATTTTAATGAGCCATTGTTCAGTAATTATTATTTGTTATTACTTTAGTTAGTTTTGAGTTATTTTAGTGAGAAGGGTGAGTTTTCCGTTCTTAAGTGGAAGGGTACCAGCAATTTTGTCCAAGTGTATAAATCCTACAAGTGAACAGGTTTGTGTCCGAAGCAGCTTCAGCGATCCAGACCTCCAAACCTTACAACCAAAACACCGATACAGATAAACGGTGGGTACCTCGAGTATCTGTAGTTATGTTTCAACATTAAAAAAAAAATCATCACCTCCATTATTTACAGTTTAGATTACATATTCAAACACATTAAAAAATCTCAGTTACCACATGAAACTGTTGTTACCTGCAGCAGAAACTGGCGATGACGGCAGTTTCTGTCACACGTTACGTTTACTCAAACGTAATAAAGACTTTACAGGAGCAGTTTAGTTGAACAAACTCACCTCCCAAAGCGTGCTCTGTCATACTCAAACACAGAGACTCTAGCCGATTGTTTATGTCTGGCTCCGTCACTGATAACTGGAGGTCTGGAAGCAAACCAATATCAGTCATTTGCAGTTCTAAACACAAATATATGTGCATAAAAACAATCGTAAAGGCTTAAACAAAGTTTAGTAGGCAAGTAAATGCTGCAAAGATTACACACAATATGACAACAATAATAATAAATACATACATTCTTGTTAGGTTTTAAATTAGTGCTGCTGATGAGTTTGTCATGAATATATGAAAATAAGGTGAAGTACAAAAGTAATAAATTCACGTCAGCAGCAAATTCACTCGAACAAAGTTTCCAGTCAGTCAAAGTGGAGCTTGATAATCAGATCATAACGCAGGACGAGATGCACGAGACGTCAAAATAACAAAAGGCACCACTGCGACAGGAGCGTCGTGTGTGTGTGTGTGTGTGTGTGTGTGTGTGTGTGTGTGTGTGTGTGTGTGTGAGAGAGAGACTTGAGGATGAAGATTAAGGTCTGGAATTTTAGCAATTAAGGACAAAGCAAAATAATCTTCTGTGTGTTGAACACTTGAACACTGATGAGACAATCATTGATCAGATCTAACCAGTAATCAATAATAATTCACATCAACATACGACATGAATTTACTTATATAAACCTACAGATTATTGACAAGTCAGTCAACCAATCATGGATGAACAACAGAAACATCTCTCGCCGACTCAATCAAAAAAAATAACAGCCAAAGAGTTGAAACTATGAAAATGACTTTTTAGTTTTATTAAATTTGATTACATCTGTATTGTTATCAAAACCTACTTCACCATTAAAAACAAACAAATAAAAAAACAACAATGAAATGAAGAAATTGAAACTTGCTGGAGGAAAAAAAAGATGAATTGATTAACTGATAAATCCCCATATTTTCTAACATCTATTTTTGTAATCAATTTCAATCACTTTCAGGTAGAAAAAACAGGCTTTTTGCCAATTTCTCAACTCCTTATTAAAGACTTTTTTTCTGTTTTAGAATTACTGGAAACTGGAATCTTTGGTATGCTTTTACAGGCTGTGACGGTGTCATCCACAACATTTGGAGGTTTTCAAGATGAAAAGAGTAAATAAACATAAATAACAGATTAATCCATGTCGCAAATATTCGTAAGTAAAGGTCTTCACACCGAAACATCCAAACGCCACCATATTATGAAACATATTGCTGACATGTCTGCTTTTATGTACTCACTGCATTATTAAATCACTGCATTATTAAATCACTGCATTATTAAACTCATGAAAGATTTTAAACACTGTTATGTTATTAAACAACAAAACCAGACGGTGTGAAACTGCCCGGTCTCAGGTGAGAGTGGCTGCTTTGACCTCAGCTGTGCAGGGCCGGGCGGCGTTTCGGGGAGGGCTGTGTTGGGCTGGGAGTGTGTGTGCTGAGGGTAAAGGTGTGTATTTAAGCCAGCGTGCAGCCTAGCAACCTCGTGGAGCTGTTTAGTCCCCAGCTGAGTCGTCAACACTGGCTGGGCAGTGAAAGTCCCTTGTGGCCAAAGACACAAGCCGAGTTATGCACACTAGTCCACACGGAGCTATTTTTAGAATCCAAATCCCATCATAACCCCTTTGCCAACAGAGCCCTTTAGCCCCCTTCTCACTCACACACACACACACACACACACGCACACACGCGCACAGAGAGGGAGAAAGCGGGTGACACAAACACACTCGGGGCAAAAAATGACAACAAAAGAGGAAAACACAGTGGCCACACCAGTCTCTCATCTTCTCGTTTTCTCTGCCGGTTCTCAGTTAATAATGTTGATTTATCCATGACTTGGCAGAGAGAGGAAAGATCACACATGTGCACACAGACGGTGGGGAGGGGAGGGAGCTTGGACAAATGGAAAGGAGAATGTCTAGCCTTTCAAATTACTCTGGCCAAGACCCAGCTACGGCCATCGTTCAGGGAGAATATGTGCATGACTCTGCAGTTGTCAAAGAAAATTAAAAATAAATTAAAAAAAAAATGAGATGGGGGAAGGGGTGATAAAACACAGGAAGGACGGAAGACAGAAAGAGAGAAAGAGACGGGAGAGCTAAGAAAGAAAGTGAGTCAGGGAAGTAAAGCAGGCCAGGGTACCCCCTCCTCACTGCACAAAGAGCCTCTTTGTGAGACTCCTCAGTGTTTCCTCCCTCCATCCTCCTCTCTGGCCTGTACACTCCAGCCTCCCTCCTGCCTACTTCCCTCATTTCTGCTGCTTTTTAAAAAATCTATTTTCCTTCCTCATTCTAAAAACAGGCAAAGCAGCGGAAGTCCAATTTTGTCCTGTACTGTCCACTGCTCCAGTGGGACGAGGCCAGTCAACAGAGGGTCACTCGGCCTGACACCAGCGGTTACTGTGACCCGAGTACATAAGAACTCGTGAGTAGGAGACTCCAAGTCAGAAATAGCCCAACAACTAACTACCGACAATATTTTTACATTTTATGGCCTTTTGTCTTTTTATATGTCCTCTTTATTGCATAAAAGTCATTATTCATAAGAATCAGTGACCGTTTTTTTATTTGAGGTTTAGAGCCGCAGGAGAATTTTTAGACTTCTTATAATTATTAGAAAAGGTTCCTACTCTTTTGTGTGTGTGTTTGCGTGTATTTGTGTGTGAGAGTGTGTGTGTGTGCGTGTGTGCATGCAGACCACAGAAACTGCAGCGGATCCATTTAAAGGATTTTTATTTTAATCTTTAACTCCGGGGAAGAGCTTTTTCCAAAATGAGTGGAACCATCTGTGATGTGACTTTACGGTGACTCATCCACATGATGCGAGTGAATGTACAGTCCAACATCAGTAAAGACATATATTTATTATCTTTCCCATGTTTTTTAATTTAAATTATTTAAGTTTCATTTATAAATTCTGAGATGAAACCCTGCAGCTCTCCTGAAACACTATGAATCAAAATTAAATGAGTGGGAGATCAGTGCTAAGATCCATCCCCGTGTCAAGTATATTGAGGATGTTTTGTTCAGGTGAAAAGGTGGGACTTCCCTGATGCTTCTGTAGGAGTAATCAATACCCCTGTGCCATCATTTTAGATCAGATGCTTAAGTAACTGCAGTTACCAGCAGACCAGATTGACTTCCAGATGGATTATAGAAGCTAAAGCCATGTGAGAATGACAGCAGAGGACAGTTTCCTTTTGCAGTCACTTCTTTATCTCCATCAATATCAGGTTGTCGGATCTGAGGTCGCGCTAGTTTTTTTATACCAGATTGATCCGGATAAAACTGCACCAGCACACTGGTCACTTCTTTACTGGTTCCCCATAAACCACAAATCGATTTATTCTCGTTCTGGCTCATTCTGGTGCTCCTCAAGCTCATAGTTTTGATGCTGATGACTGTTGGGTACACACTCATTTAAATGTTTTGATCTGTTCAGGATCCACACACCTGTATGTCTGTCTAAGCAGCAGTTGTGTTAGTTGTGTTTTAATGATTTTTAAAACTCAACATTCATCCATTCACTTTCTATACCCGGTTAATCCAGCTACTGGGTCACATCATGGGACATTACACGTGAAAGGCAGGGGTACACCTGTACAGGTCGCCAGTCCATCCCAGGGCCACAAGCAGACCAACAACCAGACCAACAACCACACACACTCACTCCTACAGGAAATGAGGAATCATCGATCAACCAAACATTCTCGGAGAAAACCAACGCAAGCACGAGGAGAACATGCAACCTCCGAATATTGATAACAGTTGAAGTGTAAACATGACGTTATAGGCATCAAAGTTGTTTCATCATGTTAGAAACATCCTGAGAGTCGTACCGGCTTGCTGGAACATGACCATGGTTTGTGGCGTTGTGTGAACTGGGAGAGACCGGGTCCTCTGTACGGAGCTGTGGGTCCGACTGGGCATGCTGTTACTGCCTCCAGGGTTGGCAAACCACGGACCCTGAGAAGAAGTTTTTAAATGTTAACATTAAATGCATTACAAAGAAAATGAGCCATATCAAAGACAAGTAATTATGGTTAAATATCATTTATTGTCTGTAAGCAAAACCCAATAAAAAACATCTTGCTGTAATCTTGCTGTTGAAGTTGAACCAGGTGAAGTGTAAAATGTACTTTTTTTGTAATTGTTCTAATTAAAAAATAACATGATCACTGATTTATTGTCAATTTATTGTCAAAGTTCAACATAGCTCTGTAATCTGTCAAGAAATCTCTGACCATAAATGATAGAAGTGGCACATTCAGCCATCCTTTAACAGTGTAGAAGCTACACTTTTATTGACCCAACGATGTGTTTCAAGTTTCAGTCAAAAATACAGCAAATCACTCATCATTTCCTGCCTTTCATACTTCAAGAACAGCTGTTTGAGTGTGTATAGCTTCTTTTCCCCTTCTTTCAGGAAAATCAGTCTGGTTTAAATGAATGGATGTATTAAAAAAATTAAGACATTCTTTTGTTTGCAACTTCCAGTCATTTTTCCAACATAAATAATGGCTGAAATCGCTGCACAGGTACTCCCGTCTTTGATTTGATCTGATAATGATTTGGTGTTAATTTCACGACTTTAGAAAAGCATAGCACAAATATTGACATTTAAAGGTAAAGTCATGGATATCCGACTTAGTTACAGGGCAGAATTTAGGTATACAGATACTTATTTTGCATTTCTGCTTTTCAATGAGCATTAACTTCTAAAAGCCTCCCTCAGTAAAAAAAAAATTGCATGACCGTAGAAGCAAAGACCTTAATTTTTTACATATTTTTATCTCCAACAATTCTCATTTTGTCTGGTCCTCAACTAATGACTGTTTCAGAGATTCACCGCATATATTCCTCCCAGTAACCGGTGCATTATACCCCCGGCTCCACTGTCACATGCCCCTCCCCTCACCCCTCTCTCCCGGTGGCCCTACGGCGCCGCAGGCAAGGAAAAAACAGGAAATGCCTGCACACTGTTCTCATTGCCTCTCTCTCTCTCTCTTTCTCTCTCTCTCTACATTTACATATATATATTTACACACACACACATATATACACACACACACACACACACACACACACACACACACACACACACACACACACACACACACACGTAATTGCGTGGGTTCCCTCCGGGTACTCCGGCTTCCTCCCACAGTCCAAAAACATGCATGGTAGGTTGATTGATATGTCTAAATTGCCCGTAGGTGTGATGTGAGTGTGACAGACCCCCCGTGACCCGAAGAATAGATAATGGATGGATGGATATACACATACACCACACACACACACACACACACACACACATATGTGTGTGACTGACCAAACCTGCTGCAACTTTCACACACACACACACACACACACACACACACACACACACACACACACACACACACACACACACACACACACACACACACACACACATTTATGTGTGTGTGTGTGTGTGTGTGTACCTTAAACTTTTCTCTCTTATTCCCCCTCTTTCTCCAACAGCACAGCTACATGTTCCAAACTATGACTCACTAATTTCTCTCCCCGCCCTTTTCTCCTTTTTTCCCTTTGCAAATCCACTCTACAGTTAGACATAAGAAGTTCCAGTGTGATGAAGAACTGAGGTATTTCCTCCTATTGTAAAGGATGAGAAGTGGTGTTGGGGGGAGGTTTCCACTGAACTGGGTCAGTCCAGACCAGAGTGAGGCTGACAGACGCTCTGAAGCAGCTCTGCAGCTCCTCCTGTTTCAGTGCTCGGCACTGACGCAGAGCCTCTGGTATGTGGGGTGACCTGCCTGTGAGTTCCATTCACCTCAGTTCATTCGCCACACCCCACCACTGCTCGTCTTCCTCACTCTGCTTTATTTTGTCATGGAATAAAAAGCCTATTTCTGGCTGAATACGTGATTAAAAAGGAATGTTTTATTAGACACTGCAAAGTCACAAACACAACTAAGAAAAGATGATGTGATATAATCTCATGAATGACCAACTAATGCCGTCTTCGCAAAACAATAAATGGGCATTGGAAAACTAAACCATAAACTTTCAAATTATGTAGGTCTGAATGTAGACAGTTCACCAGTTAGTTAAAAAAAAAAAAAAAAAAAAGCTAATGAATTAAAAACTAATAATGAAAAAATTCTCACTGATCACAGACAGGAATGATCATGTATCTTTGCAGACACCCTTGCTAATCAATTTCTTGTTTAGTGGTTTATTTATCGCCAGTTTTCTTTTTTTGTTTACTCTCATGTTGGACTCACATGTCTCCCCTGCTTGGGACCGGTGGGAGTGCTGCTGGAGCTGCGAGGTGTGGGTCCCAGAAGCCCCCCACTGCCCAGTAAACCCAGCCTGGCACCTGGCAAGCTCCTGGAGGGCATGTGGAACTGGTGGAGGTTCCTCCTGGACGACACACTGCCCCCAACACAGCCAGTGGTGGGGAGAGAGTTGGACTGACCAAACCTGCTGCAACAATACAAAACGAAAGGACAGAGACTTCATCCTGAAAAGTGGCAAGATGACTTAAAAGAAAAAAAACAAAAAAAAACCCCTCTTTTAAACAATTGGTATCTATGAAGCTGGTGCATAGCAACAAATTTGTCAGAATAATTTAACTTGAAGTAAAAATGATAAAAGAAATTAAATAATTTACATACCAATCTTTGCTTGATCTCTATTAACGCCACTTTAAGCCCAGTATTACCCTACAGTTATATTTACGTACTGTAGGAAACCTTCCTCTGATACTGGTCTCTGTTTCTACATTTCTACATCTTGTCATAAGAGATGATGAAATGCCTTCTTGAACGAATGCAGCCAGAAACCTGGAGTTTTCTTTCAACCTGGAGTCTGGTTTGTAAAAGTCACAATGATTTCGTTTAAGCATCTTGTCTGGGTTGTGTACCTCCTCTGTGGTCGGTACCCTGCTATGTCAAGGAGGGTCTTCCTTGGAATGGACCGGAACAGCCTTTGGACCTGTTGTTTCCATGACAACAGCCTCTTTTTCTGCGTCTCTGTGAACGACTAACAAGAGTGGGAGGGACAAACAGGGAGCACATATTAAGGGTGAAAGTAAGAACCCAAAACTCCACATTAAAGAAATACTGAAGTGAGGTACAGCTAGAGGTAAGATCTTAAGCCCGAGCCCGAGCCCGACCCGACCCGACCCGAATTTCGGGCCGGGTCTGGCCTAAAATGTCATTCATTACGTTCGGGTCGGGTCGGGCCGGGCTTCTATCTCGCTGACTTTTTTTAATAAATATATGTTTGTAAAAATGTATACTAAAACGATGTGTGGAATTTGGATACTAAACTAATGAATACTTGTTATAAAATAAATAATTTGGATAAAACAGAGAAGACGCTGTAAGGTCATTGCTATTTAACTACTATACGAGCGCAGAGCCAGAGCTGTGCGCACGTGAACGCCGCATCTATTTTGACTCGGTATCCCTGATTATGGAGCAGCAAGAAGTCACGGATAAACTAAACACAGGGGAACTTAAAAGGCAAACACACACCGGGAAGAGTGAGGTATGGAAAAGCTTCAACTTGATAATGTAAAATGCTCCAGAAACTTGCGTTGGCTTCGCTGAATGTCGTAAACGTGGCGCTTTGCTTTCATACGAGAGCAAAAAGACCGGCACCTCGACGCTGAGCAGGCATTTAAACCTTAATGATGTAAATGTTTATCCAGTCTTGTTAAACTTAGATTTCATTACAAAAGGCTTTAATTTGTTAGCATAAATTACCTCCTCCAGAAACCCAACAAATAAAATATGAAAATTTCGGGTTTGCTTCGGGCTCGGGCCTGCAAATCAAGTTAATTGGTCGGGCTCGGGCTGGGTCGGGCTTAAATACCCGCGGGCCTGGGTCGGGTCGGGCTGGATTTTTTAGGCCCGATCTTACCTCTAGGTACAGCCCACTGATACAACAACTGGTGACCGAAGTCCAGGTGTTTGACGTTTGCCAACAGGCCTAGGTTGGGATTTTGGCGGGTTAACTGAGGACAGTTAACCCTGTTATGACTTATGCAGATTTGTGCAATTTTAAAAAGCCTATGATTATTAAATAGTCCTCTTTTTTCCCCACATATTTTTATTTTGTATTTATATTATTTATATCTTTACATTTTAAAAAGCTGTTTCACAATATTGTGTAAAATTGTTATGTCCATTGTAAAATATTACATGCTAGTAACAAATTTTAATAAAAACATATATATTGGTAAAGATTACTAGTTCATTATTGTGCACATGAAAGCAATATAAGGAATTTATCATTAAGTTTATTGCCAAAGCTCGTTTACAAGTTATCTTTATAGTTTATTACATTTTACAAGCCTATATGACATTTGAATAACTTTTTTCGTCACCCTCTGTATATTGTTGATGAATTCTTCAAAATAGTTAACTGTAGAAGTTAAAACTCAATTAAATTAATTGCTAGTTAAAATCAAAACATATGTAGGAATATAATTATATTCCTAAATAACAGACTTGGTTACTTATATAAAAGAAGACAAGACAGCTTTGGAAATGTACAAATCTAAAACCAATAAACATCAGGCCGAAGCATCATGGGAGTTGCTACCTCATGGATAAGGCATTTGTCGATGAGCTGCAGGTAGGAACTGATGTTATCCTCGTCTGACCGCGACACCAGGAGCTGGGTACAAACTGAGGTGAGAGTGAAGATGATATGTGAGGGTTTTCTTATCCATGAAACCAATGTTAACAGACTGCTGGTGCATGCACCTCACCTTTGCCCATGACACGAGTGAACTGACCAGGTAGATCCCCCTCAGCAATCACGCTTGAGCCAGACTCTGACTCCCCTCCACCTCCCCCGGTAAGGTGAGAGCCTGGTGCAGCGCTCTTGCTCTCTGGGCTCAGCAGGGGGCGCTGCAGGGAGGACTCTTCACCGCCATTGAACGCCTTGATCGGTGTCATGATCATCTGGTGGAGCTCCTGCAGTGGGGCACGTAGATTACTGCCCTCCAACACATCCTAGCATGATTCAATGACAGTGGGAGTCAGTGTGAATAAACATGAAGAGTTTTTTTTTTTTATTTGACAGCACCTATGACAACCTTTTGAAATGTATTTAAATGAGGTTTGATTAGTGGCATTCGACATTTCAAGAATTACAGGATATTGGAGCTACTTGTTTGATCTCTACCTCTTCAAGTGACATAAAAACATGCTATTTTTTCTCTAAATAGTTGATTCTGAGGGATCATCGATCACACTGACATGTCAGGCAAGAAATAAGGCGATACACAAAAGCACATCTACTTTTCCTTCACTACTTGCATGATTTCAGCCTCCCTCCCGCCCTTCACAGGGCTGTCACGTCCGTACGTTAGCCTGTGTAAACCCAAAATACCAAGCAACAGGTGTCTTGTTTCCCAAGCCCTACAAATGCAGTGGTAACACATTTTAAAATAAAGTGTTGGTGAAAAGGTTATGCCTGAATTTAGCTGCCCTAAAAAGTCCCTCCTGTGGTGTGTCTTTGAGTGTCATTGTCCATTTCCAGCCATCTCAGACACATAACACCGACTGATAATGACCACCCTTCTCACTCCCACTCACAGTCACAGTCGACGAGAGAAGAGGTGGAAATGTGTGATGTCCACTATGATTACCGGCCCAATTAAAAAAGACAGAGGAGAAACAGCAAGCTTCACGTGCATGTTTCCAGCATGTGACGCTGAATTGGGAAGGAACAAAAGGATTTCATGTGTAATTACTCTAACCTTTTCCAGGCTGCGAAGAAGGTTCTGCCTCTCTTTGAGTTTCTGAATGCTGATAACAATCTTGTGTCTTGCTCCTTTAGTGACTTTCTGCAGGGAAAAACAGAAAAAACCATCATTGGCAAAATGTTGTGAGAAATATTAGACAAATATGCAGATGTCTGGACTTCTGCTGCATGTGGTAAAGAATCCTTGATATGGTTGAGGTGCACTGTGAAGAAACACGACAAGCATTACTCATCACTCAAAAAAGTGAGCTATCTGATCTTTGTTTTTAAGAAATTAATCATCAAGTAAGTGAAAGTAGAAATACAACCATGCATATTCCAACCTCATATTCTCAACCTCAACCACAGGTTGTGGTTAATTTTAGTTCATTTGCTGTAGTTTCTATTAAATCTCGTGGTTTTGACAATAAGTAGCCTGGTATTTTCAGATAAAGCAAACGGCACACAGGCTCATCATCCCAGGACACTTCCATTGTACTTTCTGCTGTGAGACATGTTTCAGTGTGGCTGTTCATCACATCCGAGTCAGACAGAAACACTTGGCAGCACCTGGAGGAAGTGTACCGCTTCCTGGTCAGCTGTAGCCAGCCCAGTTAAATTTAGCTGCGCCGATGAATGTCTTTAAGCACAAAGAAAACAATTCCTATTTTTGACTTTCTGTAAACTACCTTTTCTTTTCAAAATGGTTAATGTTGAAACATGACTAACCTCAAACCAGCAATAAGATATAATAGACTTCTAATTAAGTAAAATCTGGATAATATGACCCCCCCCACCCCAAAAAGAAAAAATTGTATATAAATATACGCACACACACACACACACACACACACACACACGTGTGTATATATATTTATATACAATGTTTTTTTCTATTTTGTATTTCCATATAAACATAGCTATCCATTATAGTTTGTTAACCATGATTCGTTATTAAGTACACACCATACCAGATATAATATCTAAACAGATGATAAGCTTATGACATGTATGTACTGACATATGTATATAAATATGTGTATTTATAATTGACTATATAGTTAACTGCATATGTCTTACTGCTATGTTTACATATGTATGAGTATTTAAAGTTACATGTACATATATTTCTATACATAGATAGTATATACATGATACTTTAATGTAATGTAACTGAACAAGGAATGCTCCTCCCCTTTTCTGTTTGAATATATGCATTTGTCGTACGTTAAAATGTTCCCCACACAACACGTTACACACTCACATTCACTACAACACACCTCAGTCACCAAGCTGCACCCATCACTGTCTTGTCTTTCTTTTCCTGCTCTTTTATATCCTTCTGTTGGTGATTTTATTTCTCTTTGACAGAAACAGGTTTGGTTTTTTTAGGGGTCAATAAATATGGTAGACTGTCAAAAAGGCTAGTGAAGATCACACACACGCATGCACAAAAAAAACCTCTGATGTAAGTATTAATCATCAATATATATGCAGACAAAAGGGAAAAAAGGGAGGAAAAAATGGTGACTTAGGTTGTAGCTGGAAGCTGACCAAACAATTTATATCTGCAGTGTGAACTGGTGACTTTACATCTAATAAATGAATTCAGCTCTTCATTTGATCTGATCCATCAAAAGTTTCAAAGTTTTAAGCCTAAACTCTGATAACACATTAACAAGCTTAGAGAAAGCTCCATTGTTGCTGGAGGCAGAATATGATGTTACAGCGGTCTCTCCCAGGAACCTACACTCACATCAGCAGTGTCTGAGACAGGACGTGTCCTGACTAAAGAAATGTTTTCTGCACTTCATCACTGGCACACAAAACAAAGCCTTTCCCCAAGTCACATGTAAAGCAAAGCAATGTAATCTCTGAGCGTTTCCATTTTGCAGGGGTTGCATGTTTGTCTCTTTTTTTTATGCTATTCGTGACAGAACCTCCCAAAGTAAAATTAAATGAAACCAATCCTAAATGTGTTTATGAACCTGTGCCTCCAGTTGCTCTTCAGTCAGCGACATCATCTCATCGTAGATCATTGTGGAGAAGAGAGCAGCGTACTTATGGAGACGGAGACTCTTCAACCATGCAGGGACATCTGTGGAGGACACAAGAGACACAAAAACTGATCAGCTTCCAACATCTTCTCTGATGCAGACAACATTCACATTGACTTTAAACACTTTGAGCCGTAATAAATAAAAATGAACCGCTGCTCCAGTTAGGTTTAGTTAGTACAGAATTACACTGCAGACAAACGTTTTATATAATTGCAAAAGAAAAAAAAACGAGTGTGCTAAAAAATAGTGTTTTATTACTGCTTATCATGCTTTTCAGGATCACTCATTATATATGCAAACAATAACGGAGTATTAGATATCTTACTAAGACTATGAATGCTTTTCTTTATATCACTGTGGAAATTAAGTATCTTGTTTGACACTCTGATCCTGTAAATAAAAGACAAATGAAACACTGAAGTTACCCATATCCCCAATAATGAGATAAATTACTGATTATTAGTATTGAATTCCCATTAAGTTAGATGACAATGTTAAAGCCTTTATATAAGAAAGAAAAAGTAGACAGACAAATGAGACATTCAGTCCCAGTGCAGACGGTGGCTGGAGACTAAGTTACTTGGGTCAGCACTTCAGGTTCTTAAGCAGCTCGCCACATCTTTATCTTAGTGATTGTAAGACACATGCAGAGAACAGTCATGTAGTTTTAAACAAAGTCTGTAAACTCTTCAAAATTTGAAGGATTTTAAAAATGATAACCAACATTTTTAAAATAATTATGCGGCCTCTTTTTTTAAGGTTAAACTACTACTATGTCTCTAGGTCTCATGCCTCTAATCACTGAGAATAAAGTGAACTTGTGAACAACTTTAACTGGATCTACTGAGACCTGATCAACAAGGAGGAATTCTGGACCCCTGTCAAGTACAAAAGAGATTAAATTAATCAATATTTCTGTATTATTTCTGTAAAAATCACACTGCGTGTTGTTTTAAATTTCTGCAGGGTTGACCCTGGTATTTTGACAAAGACATTTTCTTTTGTGCTTTAGGTACCCATCTTGTTGAATCAAGTCCCTTCCTTCAGCTTCATCTCATGGACTGCTCCTTTGATATTATCCTGTACTAATTCTCAATAATATACTTTATTTTTCTGTTCCATCAATGACTGCAAAACACAGAGGCTATGATGTTGCAAAGCAACTCCAAACCATCATGTCATTTACCACGTGTCACAAAGGTGATGAAACTTTGCCAAACTTCTCATGTCTCAATTTTTGATTTTACCTACAACAAGATCAGAGCATATTTATTAGCAGAATTAATGCTGAAAAACATTAATTCTGCAAGGGTCAGAGACTTTATTTTGCATCTGTATATGTGAGGTTTTTATATATGAGCAATTTATGGGTTAATTACTTCTTCCCCTGGAATCCTTCTACAATGTCATGCAATTTATTACACAATTAATCCCAAAATAAAACAGAACCTGTGATGTTTGCCTTCATTTGTTTATGTGTACCATAAATAACTTTAGAAAAACAAATAATTTAACGTATATGATTTAGTAATGTCTTTTCTTCCCGTGCTTGCAGAGTTGCAGCAGGAAGAGCATCCAGGTGTAAAACTGGGCCAAATCGATGTGCGGACTATGATCCGCTGTGGCAACCCCTCCAAGATGGATTAAGCTGAAATGGCTGACAATGATGATTTAGTATTGTTTTGCAACAGAAATTTAAACCAAGATCTTGTCTTACTCACCTCTCATACCACTCCCCTCCTCATGAAAGGAGCTACGATGCAGACCTGAGCCGCTTCCTAAACCTGCATCCTCCAAATGCTCACTGCCTCCACTACCAGAAGAGGCAATGCTGCTCTGGGGCGAGAGAGGTGCGTGGTCTGGGGCAGGGCCTCTCGCAGTCCGGAGGTCCTCCTGGGACAGCCAGACGTGGCCCAGAGGCTGGCTGCTGGGGCCACTCATGGGAGGTGTGAGGGACACAGAGCGCTTCAGGGGACTGTGCTGCTGACTGCCACCTCCACTTGTCAGGACTAAAAACAAAAGCAAAGTTAGGAGAAAATAAATGACCCTGGTAACGCTTGTTTACATGTTTATGGACACTTCAGGCTTATACACTAATATAAAGATTACTGTATATCCACAATGGATATGTAAAGACAAATTTTTACACCTGATTCATTATCGACTCACATATTGTAAAAATGCATTAAATAATTATATTTACTAATCCACAAGCATTTTTGAACGACTGGTCTTTAGATCCATCCAGGTACATCTGTTTATCTATGGGCTCTCTGTTATTGATGTAGCAAACATTTTGTGTAATTCCTAAGATAAGTATTAAAAAAGAGATCATGTTTGTTTGTTTTAATAAGCCCCATTTACGCAGCTATTTTGTTGCACCTCTTTAGGACCCATATTTTGCCTCACTGTCCTCTGTGAAAGGTAGAGGAGGTGCAACAGCCACTCCAGGATCATATTCGTCTTTGAGGTAGTAACAGAACCGTCATGGGAGCGATGTGTAAAAGCAAAACTCCCGCAGAGGATGAAATCGATACTTGAGGTAGCTGTGAGCGCAGGTTGCCTTTGTGAGACAGGAAATGATCTGGTGTGATGTTGGACATCAGTCCTTGTTTACTTCAAATTATTATCTGAGCGTGTGTTCACCATATCGTCTTCAGAACTTCTACAACAAAATGACAAAAAGTTTTCTTTTAACTGTTCAAAATACCACAATGTTGTAAGTAACACTTTCATAGGTTAAAAACCTAATCTTTACAGCAGTAATGGGTACCATTTGGGTCAGGAATTTATCAATACTGTAATTAATATTATAAACTTATACTTATAAACATAAGTCTAAAACATGAACTATGAATATGTGAAGTTTCAATATATTTGAAACAAATTAATTAGAAAATAATGTAATTTTTATAATCATGTCTTGTTCTGTAATAATCGCTGTATTTAGAGATTATTTAGTGAGCAGTGCTACTGAAGCGTACAATATTTGTTTCACAACCAGACTCTACTCTCAGAAATTCATAGACAATTATTAAACGCTGTTTACACTGTATACCTTAACCAACACTAACTCCTAACTCCACTGGCATGAAGGGGTGAAAATCCTTTACAATTAACTTGGCAGCACCGTCGTCTTGACAGATATTGTCAACACCTTGATTTCTCTAAAACCTGTGACTACTGACTCGGCATGTGAGGTGATTTCAAAGAAGAAGTTTACTGCATACCGTGGTATTAGTCAATAACTTCAAACTTCTTTAATGTGACAAGGGTGTATGTTTAAACTGGCAGAGCTGGCTCATAGCCAAAGCACTTTTTGTGTCGCCTGTCTGACTGGTGAAGCTGCCACCAATACTCAAGTCTCTTTCCTTGTCCTATATGTGGCCCTCTTACTGTTGGCGCTATGTATAGGACTTCATGGGGCCCGTTTAAAATAGGTGCCCAGCTAACATTTCAAGTTCCAGTCCCTAAATATTAGCCATTTTCCCTAAATACAGTCACCCACAAAGGCTGCCATACAAGGGAAAGGATGGCTGGTATGTGCTGCTGTGGCCTGAACTAAAGCTGAAAGTATGGGTGGGGGGTGATCAGGACGTTCTACAAGTAGAAAGCAGGTTGGTTGGTTTGGACAATTATACTCCTGTAGTCATCAGCATGACAAGATAAATAAGGTGAGAACTTGTTGAGGGACTGAGTGACAGAAACTAAGTGAATACTGGATATTGAGCAAGAAGGATGAGGGCTGTAAAATCACTTTGTCATAAACATTTTTGAATTTCTTAGTGATAGAAGTTTATACCCCAAAAGCACTAATAAAATGTATTGTTACCTATCTTCCCCAGACATTTGTGCAATAATAAGCAATTAAACACTGATTCTAGGTTGTTTTTATCATATCTAGCTTTTATACTTTTTTCAGTGGTTAAGTGTGCTTCATGTCCTCTACTAGTTGCCGGGATAAGTTAATCAGTTGTGATATCCTGAGGTCTTTGTCTGGCTCGGAAGCTGCAAGCAGTCACAAACACAAGAGGATCTTTCTTGGAGCAGTGAGCAGGGTTTTAAATATGCCTTTATTTATAAACCCTCAGCTGTTTCTTTCATCTCCCAGGGAAAAATAAATAAATAAATTAAAAAATAAAACACAGGCCCTTGCATTCATGTCTGTAAATATCCTGCTCTGACCATAGTTATGTTCGGTTTCAAAGCCCTGCCCTCCACGAGCGCTGTCCTCAAGCCAAAACTCCAACCAACCTACACAGCAGCGGCAGAAACCAGCCCCGGGTCTGACCAGGCGGCGTTTACTGTGTACAAATCAGTACAGACCCTGGCTAAGAAGACAGAATCACCAATTACACAGGACGTTCACTAAAATATTCAATTTTGTTATTTTAGATGAATGAATAAAAAGATTATTTCATGTAATATTTTTATATAATAGGTTAATATTATGGCTTTGTTGTAATTAGCAGCATGTATTTCACTTAGTTATTAAATCACATTGGAGTTAGTATTTCTGAAAGTTAATACCTGCACCTCCAAAAATGCTAATTAGGTACAGTCATATAGAGGTGCACAGACCTAGAAAACATCGCAAAACTACTTAAAGACGGAAATGGTAAAGAAGTATGGTGCAACATGCCTGCTGTTGCCAGAACCTGTTCCTAGAACACAGCTCTTCAAGTCCAGTCCTTGAGGCCCGCTGTCCTGCATGTTCTAGATGCTTCTCAGCTCTAACACACCTGATTAAATGGGACTGATCACAGGTAGTTTTTCACCAAGGTCTCCACAGGTCTGTGAATGACCCGTTCATTTGTATTAGGTGTGTTAAACCTGGGAAGGGTCTGAAACAGGTTACAATGTTCGTTTAGAACTGAGAGAAATAGCTGTGTCTTGTGTGTGACAACTTCTCCACTCTGAAATGAAGATGGTTTCAAACCATTTTAATACTTGACTTTAGAAGAGTGCAAACCAGGCCCAGGCTTAATTCATACAAAGGTAGTGAACGATCCATGTTCACATTAGGTTCTGGTAGGACTGGGTCAGTTAGAACTTTTCATGTTTTGATACCGCGGTTAGACGGTAGACGTTATATTGATCTCAAAGAAGCTATAGACCTAAAACACAACATAACATTTTACAGTCAGGCTACCAAAAACACTTTAACAAACCGCAAATAATACTGTTGGCCAATGTATGCATTTTGTATTTCATTTGGAAAAGGCTCCATTTGCCAAGTGCTGGGTTTTTTATTTTTTTAATCTAAGTAGGTTTCACTATCTTGTTGCAATTCTACCAGAATTTTTAAGCTGAGACCATTTTTTACATGCGAGATAATCATCAGTGACACAGTTCTTAAATAAAAATGTTGCTGCTCATATAGACCTCATATATAACTTACTTGTTACAATGACAATTTTATTTTGGCAAATATGACTAAAGACTATTGTCTAAAATTATAACTGCACAAATTCCAATAGTTTCTGCATTATGTGATCTTTGGATCACATGGAAAACTTGATTTATACCAGTTAAAGCCATCACTGCATAAGAAATGATGTCAGCAGTGTGAATAAACACACGAGTGCAGCTACAGCAGGGGGTCAGGGAGGCAGCGTACAGAGCTCACGCCCCTCAGCTGATTTCAAGTTGGTCTCGTAGCAAATGTGGATCCTAAATGTTTTACAGTCAGGACTAACTGTATTTGTAACTCACTTAACAAGAATCTGGTGTTACTAACAAGCTGTCAACTGTTCTAGATACATACTATATTTAAAAACAAATGAATAAATTAATTAAAACGAATCCAAAAAACTTGAGCGGGGTTGCTAAAGGCTGGAATATACTTGCTGTTTGCCCCTGAAAAATAAAAAAACATAATAATATAATAATAAATAATAAAATACTTAGTAGTAGTAGTATTGGTAATATGAAACATCTGGTTGATCAATGAATAAATAAACAGTACGTGGAGTACGTGGAGTACGTGGAGTACGTGGAGTACGTGGAGTACGTGGAGTACGTGGAGTACGTGGAGTACGTGGAGTACGTGGAGTACGTGTACGACATGTCAAATGAACACGGGACACGCGTGTCAGCCAGGATGCTGTTGCGTACATGTTATGAACAGCAAGTATATTCCAGCCCTAAGAAAGGACCCGGCTTCAATTACTACATTAAATGATTAGTTGTCCGTTCATTGTAGTTTCTTGTTGTTAAATGTAATGCTCAGAATGATATTAAGTATAGTTTAGTGTTTTAAGCAAAGGCTTTAAATAGACCAACTGAAGAGTATCAGTCAATCCCACTTCCACGAGTCAGCCGCAAAAATCCATGGACTTTGTTGGCAATATGTTGAATTTTCCAAACAAAAGCTCCCATATCAATCTAAAACTAATACAGAGAAAAGAGAAAAAAAAATTGACCAAACATTAAGCACAGCATCGGTTTATGTTTGATGACTGCACCAGCCCTACATAGTCTACCAGTTCTCGTTATCTGCATGCACACTTCGGTTAAAATCACTGTAAGGCACAGTCGACTGACAGCAACAAACTTTACTTACTAATGTTGCTCCCCCCACCGGTTCCCACTGTGTTAATGGTTGCTGGCACAGAGGATGATGGGTACAGAGGGAGGTGCCCGTTTTCACAGCCCTGCTGCCAACCACCAACCACTCCTGAATCCCGAGAGCTCTGCCAGCCATTGAGGCGATCGTCTGAGCCGTAACGCTGCTGGTGATGGAGGGTGTACACATTGCCTGTTGAAGAGGTGTTTGTGGAAGAGGAGGATCCTGGAGAGATGAGAGTAGACGGAGGTGTGGACTGGTGATGGTGGTGGTGGTGGTGATGGTGTGGTCCAGCAGGAGGAGGTCTTTCCAGTGAGTCTCCCCGTGAAGCAGCTCTCTCCTCAAGGTGGTTGAGCCACAGTGCAAGTGCAGCACGGTCTTCCAGGGAGGTGGCAGGGTGGATAAGGGCATAGGACAAGAGCTGGCGAGACTCTTCAAGGTGATGGCCATGCTCGATGGTGTGGGCCAGGATGCGTGGCAGCAGACGCATGTATTCACCCTTTGCTTCAGTGTTGCCAGGCTTGAGCAGTGGGAGATGTGTAAGGACAAGCGAGATGACCCGCTCCTTAGGCTCACCTTGCCACTGGCTGATTATAGCTGTAGAAGAAAATAAACAAAGAAAACACAGTTTTACAAAGCAATAATGCTTTTCATACTTTGAAGAGAGACCTAAAGACACTATCATTAAGCTTTTGCTGTGGTTTAGTTTAAAAATTAAAATGTTTGTCTCAGTAGCCAGAAGTCTTGGAGACGCTAAATGACTTGACTGGACATGATGTGAAAGACGGAGCTGCAGTAGGACTTTCATCAAAGGATCAAAGTCATACAATACAAAAAAAGTGGAGGCATACAATTAAAAATAGAAGGCCAATGACAAATTCATCCATCATTTTCACTCTTTATCCAAGTACCAGGCTTTGAAGGTTGCTCATGAAAGTTGTTTCGTTCTGCACAGAAGTCAGAGGCCTGTAAGTTTTATTGTTGCAAAAATCAGTGGGTCATTTTAGTCCATTCCAATCATCTTCAACCACAGCTATAGATACCACAAGGTCAGGTTAGCAACTTCTGTCGGTCACAAAAATAAAGACAGGACATATTAGGATGCAGGCTGGCTTCACTTCCTGGTAGTGAGATGTTACGTATTCATTTGTGGGCTGTGGGGTTTTTCAGCAATGGGACTTTTTTTTTAGCAATGTGGATTTAGAGGTGAAACTTAGGTAAAACTAACCTGCCTTTCTCATCCTACTGTTACTGTGCAATAGAATGGCAATAGATTAGGAGGTGGAGTCTTCGTTCATTTATAAGGTTGCTGGTTCCATCCCTGGCACCACCGGATAACATGTCAGAATGTACTTTAAGATTCTGAATCCAACATCATCCTCAAGTTTGCAAGTTGCTTCTGACAGAAAAACTGAAAGGCAGAAATATTTTCCCATAAATAAATTAGACAAAAATGGTTAACAAAAAGGTATGAAAACTTGCAGCTGAGCAACAAGATGCTCCTTCATGCTTATCGACTGATCAGTGAGGTTAAAAGGTCAGGAAGTCCACAGTGGGGCAGTTCCCCTCTCAGCGAACACACATCATCTCTCACCACTCAAAGAAGAGTCGCAGTTCACACCCAGAACAGGTCAAAGGTCAACAGCTAAGAGAAACACTTATCTACTTCTTCTACATATGGCCCTCATGCTACCTACCAGGGCAGAAGTTTGGCAGGCATAAAACCAACCAATAAAGGGTGAGAGTCTACAGTAAAGTTAAAGAAAATGTGGCGCCTCTGTGTTAAAACGAGAAAACTTCTGTTCATTAACATTATTAGTCATATACGCACACGAGTGGAAAGCAAAAAAAAATTCCAAGTGAAGAGAATAGAGGTTATCCAGTATCTGTCAGACCCTTTCCTTCCCTTGTCCTGGAGTTCCTATGCCCAAAATACAAGCTTTGAAGGCAACACGCAGACCTATCAATCATCGAGGGAGAGAAAATGAAGAGGCTGTTCACGAAGATGACAGGAGAGGACATGTCGGAAACACTGACGACACCTACTGTCACCTTGTTTCTTTCCATTTCTCACTCAGATGTTTATTACGAATTTCACTCAAACTAGATGTCATTTAACCCTTAAATGCCTGACGTAGAAAATACAAGTTTGTCTTCAACAGCTTCTAGATAAGATTTCTTTTAAAGAATGTTTGTATCATTATGAATAAATTGGGTATTTATTGATAAAAGTATTTTTCTCATTTTTTGATTACGAGGGTAAATGGGATCTAAACAACTCATGTATCAAATATGATGCATTCAGCATTTTAGGGTTAAATCCATCTGACACACACAATGAGGCACACCTCTCTTGTTCAGTGTCAAATATCTGGTTGTCCAGGCAGTTACATTTAGGTATGTGATATATTTGGCATGAGCAACAAACAGCTTCATAAACTTTTTAAAGAAAAAGGTAAGTTGAAGGTGTATAAAATTAAATGTCAAGTAATTTTTTATCCCTTTCAGGGCAGACAAAGAAATATTCTGGGATCTAATAGATTACATGAAAATGACTGAAAACACAAAAATATAAGTTAGACATCAGCAACAATTGAAACCTCAGACAGAGCGTCATTTGTTTAGGGGCTGACACAGCATTTCCCTGACGTGAACAATGTCTGCTGGTGAACTCTGTGTGCCGTCCTGGCCTGGTACTGCCCTCTGACACCATCCGTAACACCCAAACAAGGCTTCTACTCTTAACAAATCCCTGTCTGCCTTGTATAATTTCTCTATGGTCAATCTAGTGTTATAACTGTCCACATTTCCCAGCAACATGGTCACTAAAAGTACAACCGAAACAAAAAGCAGGCAAACCAACAGGAAAGTGAGTGAGTCACTGACCATTCACACCAGGGCTGCTGACACAAAAGCTTCAAAGCGTTGACTTTTGCTAAAGCATAATCATCATGTTTTCCTTAGCCCTGAACAAGCATTTTTTTTATCCAAACACACCACAGTTCACCCTCCTCACCAATCTGTTATGTTGCACCCAGAGACTGTGCATAAAAAAGATGGACATAATCATCTAATGTGTAACAACGTGGAAGTTCTTAGAGCAGAAAGGCACCAATGACTGCTGGATGTCAGATCCAAAATACCTCCATAAAAGAAATAGAAAAAAATACTTTTAAAAATATACTTAGGAACATGATTTTTCCGATACCTCTATAATTGAAGAAGTTAAGACTTTTTAGTTATTTTCAAAATAGTTCCTTAGTAATACAGATAGTTGAATCCAAAAACTTTTTAAATACCATTTACGTTTCACTCCCAAGCACAATCCTCTTGTTAAAAAAAAATCAAGACAGCACTGTTAAGAGTAGTGACCCAGAGGCTTAAAAGTAGAAGTTGACAGTCATATATGTATCATCAGAATGACTTTGTCCACCTTACGCCTTAACCTTTGGCTGCCATGTTCTTTTGGTAGCCTATAAGGGACACACCTTTACAGAGGATATTAAAAAAAACAACAACAAACGAATAAACAATATTTACTTTAGAGTATATATTTGGATGTCTGATGTGACAACTAACACAAACAAAAGACATTATGTTTATATTTTGAGACAACTTAGTCTTAAAATATATAATTCAGCAAGCAGCTCAGATTTGCAGAGGACAGAGACCAAGACCAGAATAGACTTGTCCAGCCTTCCAATCTGTGTTTCCACTCAAATCATGTTGCATTTGCCTCTCCGCTCAACTAGGCAGCACAAAGCTGCAAAAGCAGATTCAAAAGAAGCCCATCTTACAAGAAAGGGGGGGGGGGGTTAGAGTGGAGTCGAGTGGCTGACTCTACTCCCTAAAACCAGATGTTATGTGCAGAGGTGTAAAGACATGATTGAAAAGAGTGTCTTTGTACAGTATCAGTGTGTCACTTTGACCAAACATGTCACAAACGGTTCATTAATACTTCCAGAAATTGTGTTTTCATTAGAAAAAATAGAGAATATGTCTCCTTTAAACCAGAACTTGGTTGAAAATCTGAACCATTTGAAGTGGAAATCTGGACTGCCCTTGAAGTCCATATGTCTCCTTGGACAAAACAGTGAACCCTAAGTTGCAATTACAAGCAAGGCAGGTGCTTTAGAAAAACCAGTGTACCAGACCAGTGTTTTTCAACCCTGGTCCTGCCTTTTTTAGATGTTGCCTTGCTCCAACACGCTTAATTCTAATTAGACAATCAGATTGTCAACAAGGTCTACACAGATCGTTCAATGCTCCACCAATCTGACCCAGGTGTAGTATCATCGGAGGGGTTCGCTACAGAATAACATATGACATATGACATATGAATGTGTGCATTAATGGGTGATTATGATTTGTACTGTAAAATAGCTCTGAGTGGCCAACAAGACTTATATATATAATTTCATATTTTGTTTGTTCTGCCATGCATAGCAACAAAACCCAGCTAAAATTTTAATTAATTAATACAGATCAATTAAGACTCCTGCATGGAACTTTACATGGACGTAAGCTGCAGATGTTCAGTGGATTTAACACCGACCCCGAGCCGGATACGGCATGTCCTTTTACATCAGACTCAGATCACAAGACACAAGTGACAGTGGTGGAAACAATGTGATTGTTTAAGCTCATTTGCTACAGATCTTTTGTTTGCACATAACCACTCACCCAAATAGACATGTGCACACACTTGTGGAGACATGATTCTTCTCATCCAAATATAGATGGGTCAACAGCATGCAAAGTCACAACAAGGCAACTAGCACAAAAGATAAGACCATGGAAGTGATTAGAAAAGGGACACTTCGCACTGACAATGACACACACGCTTTGTGTTTGTACATGAAAAGAAAGGAAAGAAAAGAGAGCGAGAGGGAGAAAGAGAAGGTGAGTGATACGTGTGAAAAGGTACGTATATATCCTTACTACCAAGTCAACCCTTAAAAGATGGCAATATTTGCCATTGTGAAGTAACAATCTCCCAGTGTGTATCCCAGTGTGTGTATGATTTTTACAAAAAATAAGTGAAGTCATTTGAATTACATATATTTGGCCTTAAATGCGTGTGCTTACATGCGTGTCTTTCAGGCATCTGAGCTGCTGTCCTGAGCTTCCCCTGTTAGCAAAACAAACATGACACTTTCTCATTTTGTTCCACGACTGGCAACTTGCTCTGGCTCCTGTTGAGTCAACACCACATCTGACACAGCGTGTTCCCTCCACCAACCAGAAGACAGCAATGAAAGCAAATCCAGAAAGTTTACCAATAACAAGCAAGAGACTTAGTTTAGGAAAAGACATACTAAGGAGGCTTAAACAGGCTGGTTTCAAGCAACACAATGGAAAAACATACTGGGAAGGACAAAAGACAAAAAAGAAAGTGTGACTTTTTAAATCACACAGTAAACCACAGCTTGGACTGCCATACAGTTAAGAAAACAAGACGTGAAGTTTTCATGGATTCTCAATGTGTCCATGCCCAGACTGTATGGGAAAACTATTTGGAAAATACAGTTTAAAGAAACAGTCTTGTGGGGTTACTTGAGGAGAACAAAGTTGAAAAAAGCAGAGTAGTGAATGGGTGGAGTGAGGGGTGAGAGGAGGTAGTAAGGAAAAATTCCTGCTCCTGCTTTCCGAGTGGATTCTCCAGCTCAGCAGTGGGGAATGTGCTGGCATACCACAGAGCCTGCTGCTGAAGAATGGAGTGATTCCTCATGAATCAAAGCGCTCCCTCCTACTCACACACTCACACACAAACGCATGCAGCAAATGTCCTATTTCTACTTTTTATAGGGCTCTAAAACCATCAAGCAGGGTTTCGTTTACAAAATATCTGATTGACCACAAATAAACCTAGTAGGGCAAAAAAAACAAACAAAAAAAAACAAAAACAAAAGTGTGACAGCTCTGCACAACTGTAAATTGCTTTCACTGAGTTTCTACAAAAAATTCTGTCATTTAAAATACTTAATTTTACATAATATATACCAACCATTTTACACGAATATGAAGAACCCAGAAAGCAAGGAGAAAGGACAGGCTGACAGGCTGTAAAAGCTTAAACCTTTATTCCAAAGCTACAATATCCTTATATGAAGTAACAGCACACCTGACTGTATCAATTAGGGCCTTTTAAATTTGTTAATTGATTAATAATGAAAATGTTCAAGGACATAAACAAAACAATATAAGTATAAATGAGGGAAAGCTCCATGATGCCCTACAGCATAGCTATGTGAATGATTCAGACTTTTTACAAACCTCATTAAATTCCCACCAACAAATCAAATAGAAATGCCATGCATTTTGGTGAAAAGGTAAGAATTTAATGTATCCTTTGTTACAATTAGATATTTCATCCATCACAGCCTATAGTTCGTAATTCAATTTGGTCTTCAGTCAAATCTCCACAGAAGACCACAAACAGCAGCTGCGCGGCTCAGAATCCATCTGTCTATTAATTCATTTATGAGGCTGGTGGACACATTTAAAGGATATCCAGAAAGAATATAAGAAAAGTAATAAAGTAAGAATACATTTAAAATATGAAAACAAAATGTAGGACTAAAATAGAGGTGTAAAAAAACTTGCATGACAAAAACAAAAGAACAAATACCAGTTTGACAGGTAGTAAGTAGTAAGAAGTAGTAAGAAATGCAAAAAACCCCACCAAAGATAAAGAAAAAGAAGATAAAGAAAAAGAAATAAGATCATAAATCACAGAATGAATTAAGTAATAAACAATGAAATAATGTACTGTTACACACTGCACTGCTCCACTCACAGAATCCACATCCTGTAAGAGATGCAGGCAGGCTCCCACAGGCCCCGAAATAAATGATGGGGCCCTGACAAATAAGGAAGGAGAAAAAGAAGGCGTGATAAAAGATATAGAGAAACAGACAAGCAGGTTCACTAGTGTCGGCAAGTTTCAAGGACGGAGAAGAGGTGAAATAAAAAATGCATTAATACGGTGAAGGCACTAAGCTCCAAAAGAGAGCAAGAAAGAAGCATAAAGAATAAAGCATTCTGGCTGAAGTTTTACATGTTACAGGTGAATGGTGGACATAACTGAGCATCCTGCCAATCACTAAGCAATCACACTCCACTACTGTCCATCTCATCTAAACAGGTTTAGAATTTCCAAAATGAGCATTATTCTATTTTTAAAAGATGTAAAACTAGGAATTGAGACCAATAACTCATCAGGGAAAAATTTACAGAGGTAGTACAGCAAGCAACAAGTCTGGTCATGAATTAAACATTCAGAGAGCCAGAGGGAAACTTAAGTGAACCTAAAGATTAATTACGTCAATACAAATCTAACTGAAGTCAGTAGTTTCCACACCTGGGGTCCAATTAGTCAAATAAGCTTGAAGGTGTGATTTAGAGCAACTTTGATGAAAAGAATACAATGGAGGAAGCTGCTGCTCCCCCAAAACATTGCTATGCACCTGAAGTCTTTCAAAGAGCAGCTTTTCAATCTGCAATGCTACTGAGGAGATGTTTTGTGGACTGATGAAACAAAAGGTTAGTTATTCAAAAAGAATACTCCCAATGGTGAAGTATGATGGAGAAAACATCAAGATTTGGGCCTGCCTTTATGATCCAGGGTCTGAAAAACCTGCCATCATCAAGGAGAAGATAAATTTAGTTTACCAAAATAGCCCATCGTCAAAATGCCAGAGTGGCTGAAGCTTAGTAGACGTTTGGTGACAAAGACCAACCATCAAGGTAAATGAACCACAGAAATGCATTGCCAAATAAGGCTCAACGAAATGTAACGCCAACGGTTCACCATTTTGTTCAACACTGAATCTTTTATGAATATACTCAATAAAGACACAATAAACTGTAGTTGTTACCTATTAGATGGCAATCAGATTATTTTAAGGCAAATTAAAGCAGAAAAGCTGTTAATTCCAAAGGGTTCACATACTTTTTCTTGTCATTGTATATTAGAAACCTGAACACTGCTTGCGTGTACAGTTTCGTATCACACATCTGAAGACTAATGAACTGCCAGAGAACCAGTCAGCAGGAGTTTCACTCTGCTTCCACTGGCTGATTGTCTCTTGTAAACATGGAGCTCTGAGCTGGATTTTTTCACAATTTTTAAACAAGCATTTCTTTCATGAATCAGTTTCCTTTTAACATACAGTGTATACACTTGAGATGGGTTTTCTGAAACCTCATAATGAGAAACTTGACTTCAGCCAAGGAACTCAAGTATGTGCCTCTCATAGTACTATGCAGGTACACAAGCCCCACCTGAGATCTAAGAATGGATCTAAATTCTTAACATGATGAAAACCAACATTTATTCTTAAATATCTAGAAATTGATTTTGGCCTTTGATCTCTCATACAACTGTTAAATATAAATACCCTCAGCTCAATAATTTAGTTGCACCAATTTTCAGTTTTAATGTAATGAAATAACAAAACCCAGGTTAAATCCCATAAGTGATGCATAAAGTTGTTTAATAAAAGAAAATTAAAAAAAGAGATGGTGAGAAATCCCTTTGACACAAAGTAGAACAGGAAAGTCAACATGTTTTTATGTCACTGCACCTCAAAGTTGACACTGTGGCAAATTATACGATATTGTATAAAGCACAGCTCTCATCTGGTTTTCACGTTTTGTGTAAACCTGCATGTCTATACAGCAGTCTTGGTGCAAAGAAAGTTTATTTATACATGCTGTGCAATGTTACGAAAAGCAGCCAAGATAGATGTCAGTGTTTGTGTGTGCGCTTATACTTGTAAAGCGGGAAGCACCTGCCAGATAAAAAGTTGTTTATTGGTGTTGAGTAAGTTTGTCTCTTCAACAGAAAAAGGAAAGGCATTATCGAGGCTTTTATAAATGATGGCATCCTGCTGTACTGGTTTCACTTGATCGGTATGTTCCTTTGTAGTTTGAAGCACCAAATTTTGAATCCAATTTCAAGCTTATTTAAACTAATGCTCTATTCGCAAGGGACTAGTATTATCGCGGGATCATACTCAATGCCTGTGTTTCTTGCAGTGCAGCTGAAATGGAGGGTCAATGTTTTATTATGAGATATTCATCCAGATATGTTGTCAAGGCATTTTTTTAAACAACTACCATTTTGTTAATAAACTTAAATATAAACTTTCTTATTGCATCCAATTACACAAGTCAATGATTATTGATTTTCTTGTCGCCTCATCTTTATTCAAAGCGGGATGAGTTTCCAAGTGGGGCATATCAGTTGTAAGAATGGAGTATAGCTCTTTGATAATTCAATCACCTTTCTTCCCAGCTCCTCCCCAGGAGGTCCTGCATCTCCTGCTGTTATAGCAACTAATGGCTGGATGTCCGACAGAAACAGTGTGTGTAGTGAAAGCAGTGTAATAATCAGCAGTCTACCTGCAGATGTGTTCGATATGCTCCAGTGTTTGGGAGCCTCTGGATGTGGCAGTCACAACTATGCTGGGAATGTGGGCCTCGGCTCTGCCAAGAGTGGACCAGAGAAGCCCACAACTCTATTTAAGGAAATGGCAGTCAGGGGCCCTTCAGCCACTCTTTGAATCTTCATTTCGTATGTTTTGTTGGCTCAAAAACATCCCTCCCTTAGAAAAAAGGTAATTTCGTCAAGAAAGATTTACATCCAAGCCTTCTGAAAAAATACACCAAAAAGGAAGCGTATGCACACAGGAACTAATGCAAAGAAGCAGCAAAGCCACAAAAAGTCAAGTATAACAACAAATGTAACATACTTTATTCTCTTTTTTGTTTCCTCCATAAGAGCAGAGGTAACAAAGCCTCTCAAATACAATTAATTAAGCTACTGGCTTCAGTTCAGCATAACATTTGAAGCATGAATTTAAAGTTTCTGTTTAAATTTCCAAAGAAGTGAAATTGCTCCAAACCTGCCAAAATTACTATTTTCTTGTTACTACTGCAATTGATTGTGACCAAGAAAAATGCCTTAAGAATAAATACATCACCACAAATCTGCAGCATTTTCACTAAAGAAATGTGAAGAGCCACTAATACAGTGATGAAAACACATTATTGTCATTTTACCCTAAAATAAAGAGCTTATTTATGACACAAACATATACAAAATAAATATGTAAAAACAATTTTAAAAAAAACCAACACCCAGGTAAATAAGGAACAAAATGTCTGTAAGGAAAATGGATATTGAATATTGTTTCATATGGGGTAACCATGTGAGAAAAATCAGAACAAACACAGACACAAAATCCTGTAAGACAGCAGCGCAGCCTGTGGTGGGAAGAACTGAACTTTTCAATGTACACACAATATACAGTATGTATGCTTTGAGCTTGTTTATATATATATATTTTTTCTTTTCCATTTCCATTCTTGTCAGTATGTATCTCACGATACACCCCCAAATTCGATAGACTTACTGCTACTTACAGCACAAGTTGAGTTTACATTTACTTTTCTGTAAAAGTATTTCAGGTATTCAACATCCTGGTGGAAAACAAGCACCTCAGTGAGTCTGGAAGTAGATGGTGAACACAGCTTCCTGGCAGACTCTGGTTATGGATGAGGTCATTTCCACCCACTGACTACTTTGAACTCCTGTTGTGGTCACAGCAACAGTTGCCATGGGGCTCTCATGGCGAACAGTTCTGCTGATCTCACTTTAACTGCAGCCAATAGCATATCAAGCAAATGAAAGTCAGTGAGAGTGGTCAGCGGCGCCTTGCTGTGTCTCCACTGTCATCATCCATTCATGTGAGGACAGGGAGGACAATCAGGAGACACAGCTGAGCCTGGAGCAACCACCAGACTGACCTTTTGATTCAGTTTCTGTGGACTGGCAAACCAAGAACATCCTCCCCACAAGGTTTTTTCTGATGTAACAAACATTAAAGCTAATATTTAAGTTTAATGGACACTATATTACAACATTAATTACACCTGTGGAAGGTGCAGGAACAGCAGCAGGACTCTCTGCACTCATGGCTTGTTAAGAAGGAAGTAGCCTTAAAATCTGCGAATCATTCTTCACTGCAGTCGCGCTGAAAGATTTTGGTATCCACATAGTTTATCACATGGACACGGTTTACAGTGTATTAAAAACAGGCTGTGCGATTTTAGAAAATAATTTCATTCAGACACCCCCACCCACCCCCATCGCAATATTGTGATTGGGATTTAATATGCTATTTTATGTTATTTTTCAATATAACCTGATGGATAATTTTAATGCTAACACAATATTGTTATTATTATTGTTATTATTATTATTGTTGTTTTTGTTATTATTATTATTATTATTATATACACATTTGGTATCAAATGTTTCTCCCATAAATTTGGCATGTTTGTTTCAAGTCTTGCCTATTTTAATCTAGTCAGTAAATACAATATACAGACTAATAATAATATAACTAATGCTTTTTTTTTTTTTGTTTTAACCAGATTATTTCAACACCACCAACCAACAGATCTACTACCTCAAACACATAAATTTCAAATCTGAAACTACCAACAAAACAATGAAGGTTATATTATTTTGAAAGAGTTAATTGGTTATTTTTACAAAATAATGTATATTGGGACCAATGAAAATGCAGTGAATTTGAACTATTTAACACTTTCACAAATCAAATAATAGAAACTGAACATGTCCCAGAATTAAACTGCTCAAACTGGGATTAAATTAAGTATTGCAGTTTTGGATCTGGACCTGGTCTAAGGTCTTGCTACTCTAAAATGCAGTGGAGCAGTTTTGTGGAGATTCAGAACTTAACTTCAGTGTAGAAAACCCAGTTCATTCAGGTGGAGCTAACTAGGTCACTTACAAACTGGCATTGTGAAGACTAAGATCGTCCTCCAAGTCTAGTTCCTGTTAGTTTCTCCTCTGCCTCGTCTGTGCAGATCAGCTCTCTGTGCATCTGGGTAGTGTACAGCAGAACCACTTTACTAAGAGGAGGCTGCTTGCGGGGAGGGGAGGGGAAGGGCTGGGCTGCGCGTCTATATGAGGAAACATGCGTTCCTGCGTCTGGCCTGGCCGGGACGTTCATCTATGAGACTGGTATTCCTCACCTGTTCTCACCCTCTTCTCACCATCTCTTTTACACATACACACAAACACACATGCACATTTAAATCATCCAAGTTTTCTCGTGTTACAGGAGGATTTAAATTGAGAATGTGTTTTCGATGTAATAACACATACCACGGATCTAGTTATTATAGAACTAGCAACTATAGGACGGTGAGCCTGAAATGGTTATTGGAGTTCAGGTGATGTTGAAAATGTTGAAAGACCCAACACACCGTCAGGCTGGACTGGCTTTAGTCATTGATTTTTCTATCAATACACCAAAGTAATGTTGTCAAAGAAAAAGCCTTACATTTGACATTTTATCTAATTATGAAGAATAAAACAAGGATATGATTACTTCCACTACAATATTTTTTCGTAGTGTCTGGTTTTTTGAGTTTCTCTTGAAACATCACAAATTATATTTGATTAAAAAAAATGTATTTAGTAATTTACTAACTCGGTTAGTCTTTGTACTTGTGAGTTGATTAGTCATCGACTATTGAAACCATTAGTCGACTAATCGGATTATGAATCTCATAATTATTAAATGGCTCTCATTTGCTCTCACCAATTGCTCTCATCCTCATTTTGCATTAGGATGTTTAAATTATCTGCCAATTACAAATAAAAGACAAGAACGATGGACACTTCTTTCAAAAAAACATCTTTTAATGAACTTTGCTGCCAGTCGCTGTGGTCTTGCGTCGGCCGCCGCTATACTGTTTACCTGGCGCTGTTCTCTGTTGCGCATCACAGACTGTAAATAACAAACATTCGGTCATGTGACCCGTTGGTCTCTGAAGACCAGTTTTGAAACACGTTTTTCTTCGTACAAGCCGCAGCCATGTTGCTCAGCAACCCAATGAGAACAAGCCCACTGTATGTCAATCAAAGTTTGCTATTCTCCCAGCTCTTTCATCTGCAAAGCTGCCATCAGACATTCACGGCGGGATATACAGTTTAATATGCTGACTTGATGGCAAAATCAAAAATGACCACTGCCTTTCGCCAATGTTGGGTTTGTACAAACAGGTGCTGCTTCATGAGGGGCAGTGGCGTGACAATTACGGATGAGGAAGTGATAACAGCCAGCGACTGGTTGAGAGGAGGGATGACTCCAGACTTTAGACATATTGTTTAATATAAACTCTCCTGGTGTGGTACAAAAAAATTTTTATCCCCTCAGCTGTCATGGGTGTCAAATCAAATGATTCAGACCAAAACATTTTTTTGAATCTGGATGTAAATATGCTTATTTCTGCTCTAAGGTTTGAAATTTTAAGATGGAGTTCAGTGGAGACTGACTTGAAACTTAAGTTTCTTGAAGTAAGATGGTCGGAGCTTGTTGCGCATGTGTAACTTTCTCCAGCGATCGGAAGGGATCACAGCAAAACTATGCATTACTGTCACGAGGAATGTTTGTCTGCTGGATTTGTATTTCAGTTTAAAGATTGGCACACACTTGCAAACACCTCTATAATATTTTCGGCCTGTAATCATGAAGTCTGTTATTGAGTAATCACTTCTTTCATTAACACCTTATTTGCCTCTCCCCCCATTTACAGTCTGGATAATGTCAACATGTTAGAGGCTCTGATTTGTGTCTATGAGTGTGGGGTCATACTGGTAAAATTTGATGAACCCCAGTTTCTCATCCCATTACCCTTTAATAAATGAAAATAACAAAATAAATATCCACACCTGGAATCGTGGGGGGAAAAAATCCATTGCTGTACTAGCCTGGAGGCAAAGACGAGCTTTATTTTATTTTCCCTTCCATTCATTTGGCAAGTTGTCTGTCCCCATTCCTGAGGTTTAGTACGACTTCACAGAACACCCCGTCAACGTCCAGAAATAAACTGTTTGCTCATGCATGACTGCAATAAAAAAGTCTGGCTCCAAAACCAGCGACAACCGACTTTATCAACCCATCTCTCTGTCCCTCTCTCATTGGTAGGACAGTCAGGGGAGGTTAAGAAAAATCCAAACACTGATGACAAATGAGAATTTTGTGAGTCTGTGAAAAATAAGCCCAGATCATTTTCACTTTCAAGTTTTCAATATCTCTATGGGGGCCAGTATTTATAGATCCTCCCTTTGCAGAGCAAGCAAAGCATATCAGACTCAAATTTAAGGGCGACACCAATGTTGCTTTAGTCCCATGTCAAAACGCTGCACCTGCAAAAGGTCAACACAGTTGCTATTACAAAGCAGAGGCATGACTTCTCCAAAAGAAAATAGCATTATGTGATTGCATGCAACTCTGGAAGTCACAAAAATATAAATAAATAAACAAAAAAACAAAAATAACCAACTACACACCCTTGCTGAATAGATATAAACCAGGAGCAGCTACTATGGATGTATAAAACTGAAGTAATGAATAAGCAAGGTAACTTCCTCTCAGAAGTGGAGAATAAGTCCCAATTTACACATAGTTACTTTGATGTCACTGTTTGTCATAGCAACTGGTTCAAACGATGAAAGTCCCTTAGCAACTTCATACTTCAGTGTGGCCAAGCTACTGTTAGTAGAAACCATAGTTTCTACAGAAACTACATTAGTTTAAACACGGTGAGGTACTCGGAGCAGTACAGTCGATTCACTGGTGGTATGCTTACAGTGCGTTAATAACACTTAGTGGTTGAACTGTACTTGACTGCTTAACTATTTCCCCCTGAACTATATATATATATATATATGTATATATATATATATATATATATATATATATATATATATATATATATATATAGATAGATAGATAGATAGATAGATAGATAGATAGATAGATAGATAGATAGATAGATAGATAGATAGATAGATAGATAGATAGATAGATAGATAGATAGATAGATAGATAGATAGATAGATAGATAGATAGATAGATAGATAGATAGATAGATAGATAGATAGATAGATAGATAGATAGATAGATAGATAGATAGATAGATAGATAGATAGATAGATAGATAGATAGATAGATAGATAGATAGATAGATAGATAGATATGCTCTCAGAGATCTCTGATGTTTTTCCGGGGATCTGCTGAAGCCACTCCACCAGCTTGGAGAACACAGCTCCCAGTGCTCCATCTATGACTGGCACCACTGCTCTAATCATCTTCCAGATCTTTTCCATCTCCACCTTCAACCCTGGTACTTCTACCGTTTGTGTTCCTTCTTGATATTGCCGTTGCTTCAGATTGCCATGTCCATCACTACCACTCTCTTCTGGAGTTTGTCGACCACCACTATGTCCGGTTGGTTACACATCACCAGTTTATTGGTCTGAATCTAGAAGGCCCACAAGATCTTCGCTCTATCAAATTCCCACTATGACTTTGGGACTTCCAACCTATACTTAAAACAGATGTTCCTGTACGCTATAACCGCTATCTGGTTGTGTCATTCCATATATTCTTTACCTGCCATCATCGCCATCATCATTATTATTTGCTGGATTGTCTCTGGGGCATCTTTGCACAGTCTGCAGCTGGGGTCTTGTCTGGTGTGATAGACCCTGGCCTCTATCGCTCTTGTGCTCATGGCCTGTTCTTGTGCCACTATGATTAATGCCTCTGAGCTGTCTTTCAGTCCAGCTGTTTCCAGCCACTGGCAGGATTCCTCAACGTCAGCCAATTTTTCAATCTGTCGCTGGTGCATGCTGTGTATTGGCTTTGAAAACACTGTTTTCAGCATTGCTAAATATAAAACAATTAATGTATTCTCAATAAACTGCGAAAACGTAAATTCTATTACTTTTAATATTGTTTTTCTTTAAATTTTAGATGGCATTCCAACATTTTGGAAAATGGGATCAGTGAACCAGAGGGGAATGGAGTCAAATACTTTCAGCTCTAAATGGCACCAGTCTCAAGTCTTTTCCCTTCTTCACCCCACCCGTCTACTGTACCGCTGTGGACTCAGGAGATCTAAGTTGCAGTGAGGATAAATTCAGATTACTTTCCATTGTCGGCTCCCGGCGCCTAACTCAGGAAAAACCCCTATTCAACTGACATCAGGTACTTACGTGTGCTCCAATCGGCCCACATTCCGAGACGGTATCCCCAACACTGGAACAGTTGACTGACTCAGCCAGGAATGTTGACTTCCAGGCCAGATTTTTATCAAAGCTCGTTTAGGCAGACACCGCAGCAGAACTTCTATGACCAGTACAAGCCATCATACGTCCCATTCTGTCCTTCTGTATGAGATATCGGCCTATTTCGCTCATTCTTGAATTCTCTTATCAACCTAAAGTGGTTCTAAGCTCACATTAACAGCTCCCAGTTGTTGCTTTAACTGCAGTTATTTACGATCACATGTACATACTGCACAGTCATGTGAAAAAGCAACTATACCCATGTGTGTTTAAAGGGTTTATTTGCATCAGCCTAAACATGATACATTGCACTGTCATACTTTATTCAGCTAAAATTAAGGCAAAAGGGAGAGGCAGTAATTAAAATCTGATTCTAATATATATCATCTGATAACCTATACCACTTTCAATATTAAAAGGAGGTTGTTGTTGTTTTCAAACTTAATATGCGCAATCAAAGTGCAAAACCTGTAGACAAAAACATCTACATTAACCAAAAATTCAAATAAGTTAAAAGTATAATGTATCACTTGAACAAGATAAATCAAGTAGGGCTATTGTAACAAAAAAAATGTTTTTGATTGGTGCCACCATTTCAATATCTAATCAGTGAATTGTGTCAGCATTGGCCGATTCTGATACGGGATCGGCCCCAGATCTAATTTAAAGATTAGGGATACCTGTGAGATAACCACTTTCAGAACCACCTTTAGCGATAATAACTTTTCCGTATAACAATATTATTCTCACATCACTCCAGGGGGATTTTGTCCCACTTTTCTCTAACACATTACTTCATTTTATTGATACGTGAAAGGACGTGTTGGAGAACTCTAATTTTAAATCCAACCATACAAACCAAAGTTGTGCTGCTTTTTTTTTTGTTTTGGTTTATGAAAATACAGAAAACAGGTTTTCATTTGAAAACTCCAAACAAACATTGTTTTAGTCTCAGTAGTAATGGTACTGTCATGACGTCTGATGGCGGACAAATGAGGCCTGTTGAGTTGGACATGCAGCCCGTGGTTGTTTCCATGTGACCTGGGGGTGAATGGACTAGGACATCTACTCTTGGGTCAGCTCAGCAGCCGTTTTGAATATTTTCCTCCTGTGAATAATCTTTCTCACTGTAAAATGTCCTTGGCATTGTGGTAACACACATCTGAATGTGCCAAAGCAGCAAACTTTTATGATTTTCTTTTCTTTCTTTTTTTTTTAAAAATGTGTCCTGATTCATAAAAATATAAATACATAACAAGAGAGTTTTATTTCCTTTTCATGTCTGTCATGACATTAGGGGACTGTGATAACAAAATGAGAGCACTAGTTTGCTGTTATTTTATTACTACAATTTTACTTTTTATTTCCTGCATTTTTGCTGTTGCCTGATGGGGGTATGGTTTTAGTTATAATGGGAATAGTTGTTAAACATGCTAAACTACTAAATGTAGGCAATTAAGGTTTTGTTTCCTTGATAACTTCTCTTCAACAGATATTGTCAATCCTAATATTACAATTTTGTTTACAATTTGTGTTTTTAAAATTATTTTATGCAATCAAGTTTAATCTGAGTGAATTTTATTGTATTAGAATCTGATTTTATTTAAACTGACTTGAATTAACATCCATTTTTTCTGCAAGTCCAGTAAAGTAAGTCCAGTCGGTGTCTATTGTGAATTGATGCTATTAAAATTGAACACAGATAAATGTCAATTAGTCAAATTTTCCACTTTGCACACATAGATAAATAAAAATAAATAAACAAAATAAATAAATAAATACATTTTTAAAAATTCACAAAAACTCCACAGTGAAATTCATTCCCAATCTGAAACAGAGTTTTGCCTCCATCCGCCTCAGTTCAACAACACAGCTGCGTGTACGTATTGCGTTCCTGCCACTCAAACAGCAGTACCAGCCAAGCCAGTACACCACACCATTCCACTTGAAAATGAAGCCAGTCATTCAGAACACCAGGCCCAATGTCCTGTCCAACCCCACCCCTTACGCTAAGGCTACACCCAGTGACTGAATGTGCATATGTCATCTTCCTGATAGTACTCCAGTCACCGTTTAAGTCTCCACCAATAATAACCTTCTTGAGATCATTTCAAAAGACATGCTGTTCTCCTTAAGATGATTATGGAACAAGAAGAGGTATTTTTCCTCTCTAATTTAAACAGAAGTATGCTAAGGTATGTTATTGTTTGACTAAAAAGACAAAAAAATGCCCAGTAAAACAACCATAAGTGTTCACAATTACTTCTCTGTAACCTGGTTCCACATTACTAATTAAAAATGGATGACTGGCCTTTGATTTCTAAGTTACAACCTGCCACTATAGGGTGGTTTTGCATAAACTATTTGTTTTTTCTTCATGGAAAGCTGAACAATTTACACATCTATATTTACACATCTGTATTGGAATAAAACATTAAAAAAAAAAAAGTCTTAAATCTTTTTTTTAAAAAATGGGCAAAAACCTAAACCAGTCGTCAAGGAAATCATGTAAAACAACAAACAATTTGAAAAAATATGTCAATCTTATATATAATAAATCAAGTGTGGGGCTACAGTTAAAGTCTCTCAGTTAGATAAAGGACCCATTAACTGGGAGAGCCTCTCAAGAAGCAAATAAAGTCGCATCACTTACTGGATGCCAAAACAAGGCAGCCTCTGAGCTGCTCGGAGAAGTAGGTCACTGAGGATGCCATTCATTTGTACACCACTTTCCAAATAGTTGCATTTTTCCACACCGCTGTATGTCCAGCTGTACGTGAACCTTCAGCAGGGCTGTGTGTCTCATGAGTATCACCCGTAACGCTCTTCAGACTTATCAGCAAGTAAGCCAACAACTCTGCAACATGTCCAAAAACTAATGTGGGAGACACAAATTCACAACTGTGCAACAGCAGCTTCTTCTTCTAACTGTCTGTCACTAACTGTTACAGTGTTTGTAACACGATTTCAATTACCATTAAATAACCACAGATCTCACAAGAAAACAAAGCTTGGATGACAGCATATCCTTCTTCTAAATTCCAAAGCTCACCTTTGCATCACCACGAAATTTACAAATATACAAGTCTTATGCTCTACAAACCACCAGATGCTGGCTTTTGCACATTTCGCTGATAAAGACCTGATTACAATTTCTCATTTTAAAAACAAGAACCTGACATCCATCGCATGACTAAACGCATGACTAAAAACATGCTTGGTTTGGTATTTTCTGAGACTACAGCCCAAATATTTCAGAAATTGCTCTCCAAAACTCTCACTACTCAAAGGAATCGGCAATCACTCAGCGTACATTTACTGTAATATCTAATGTATCATGCAATACACCATTAGAGAGGTCTTGTTTTCTACTTTCAGAAACTATTTAAATGTTTGATTTGCACCAACCATTTAGGAGTAACAGTAGTGAGAGGTTAACATTACAAATGTGTAAGCCTCAGCCCGTCTGAATTTACTGATAATTGTGGCATGACAGTTTCTCTTACGCTGCTGCCTGAGACTACACTCACTAGAACCACAACTTATCTTGGGGATTTACTTTCTTTTATTTACTGATGAAAGCAAAGCAAACCAGAAAAGCCCATTTCACACAGAGGTCACGCCATAAGGGCACAAAAAAAGCCATCCTCATAACACCACAACCGTTCCCCTTTGGGAATTCGCACAGAGATAGCACAGCACTAGGGGTGTGATGATCCATCAATCTACACTGATTTATCAATTTAATAATGAAAAATCCAGCAGCTGCAATGCAAATAAAAATATCAGTCAGGAATGAATACATATCATCCTCATACAGAGCTTGCTTCCTCTTTCTTTTTACCCCTCCAGTTGGCACAGGAGTGGAATTAAATATTTTACTGCACCACATCTGTGTGCTCACACAGCACAGCGAGGTGAAATAAAGGTGCTACAGCGGCAGAACAAAGTTACTGTGTGTTACTGAATGAGGTTCATTTCTGATGTGACTTTGTCTCGTCAAAAAACTGTGTGAACACTTATAGGTCACACAAACTGCACAATTACATGAACTCTTTCTCCAATGCCATTTCAGCATTACTTTTATTTCCCTACACCGCAGTTGCTGGTACAAATTTTCCCAACTGTAGTTAAGCTTTTTAAGATAAATAATGTGATCATAATACCTATCATTCCTGCTAAAGCTTTCACTGTAACAATGCATAAGGATGATTATGGAGACTAAAGACGAAAGTCTCTTACACACAGCACTTTCAAGTCCAGACTGTTTCACCTTGTTTGCAACAAAGGGGCATTTTTTTACTGCTCCACTATTCCACCTTGGGAGGTTTTAACAGTGGCAGATTGATCCTTGTGTGCACACACGAAAACCTGCCTGAAGGAGCACACCCCTCATCTAGCAATGCAGCTATCACTGATCCTAGTCCACAACACCAGTTAACTGTGTGTAATCATACTCTGATGATCAGTTCAGTTTGTGGAAAGGACCAAAGGGAAACAGCAGCGGTTTAACAACAACAGCTTTTTTGAACCAATATGGTGTAAGCTCTGTGTAAAAGGAGCTTAAATAATTCTTTTTCCTTTTTCTGATGATGGTATATTTTAAAAAAAAAAAAATTGCTTACAAAATGAGTCATACATTTTACTTCTATTATTTTGCATTTGCAAAAACTGTGCCTGCTGGCTACCATGGAGTCTTAACAGTCATTTCATATGAGGAGAAATAGTGAAGAAGACAGATGGTAAGTGTTGACACTGGCTGATTAGTGCAGCTACCCACATGCCCAGGCAGAAACATAATTGGTTAGCACATTATTAACACAGTATAACAGTTAGTAATACTGCCTTGTTGACAGATGAAACCTATGGCGTTCTGGAATCACTACAAGCAACAGTAGGTGTCTGACAAAAAGACACAGCAAGAAAAGGCTGCACTACAAAGCTTCTGAAAAAGATGTGACTGCACCAGTCAACAGTACAACTGTACCAGTTGGCTGGCTTGTCCATCCCGACACGTCTCTGGCTGAAACACCGGCTACCAACCAATGTGACATTTGTCTTGCTTTATTCAACACAACTTCTACTACCCCCCTTACACAGACACGGATAGATATTTTTCATGTTTCCACCATCATCTTCCAGATAGGACGAGGTGAGAAATGAAGATTTTATACACATCGCATCACCTGTCTCTTTAAATCACACATTATGGACTATAATCTAAAAAGTGCAAAAGTCAGAATTACCATCACCTTCACAAAACCTTGAGTTTGGAAGTGGTTAGCTGAGAAAACGTCACAAAGACAGCTTTGATGTCTCCAGCTTTATCCAGCTATGACAAAGAGCAGTTTGTATTAACCACAACCCCTTGTCAATCCTGATGTAATACGAGTTGTCACTACAGAGAAGGGCCAGCATCCCAGAGTAAAGCAGCTGATGTGATACTGCGTCCAGATGCTGCCATAGGTACACAGAGATGCATGCTCTCTGTTGCAGGAGCACCTCATTCTATTTTTCATGAGCCCAGTCGGTTGCCAGGGTTTTTGTTACCATGGCCACACTGCAGTGTGATGCAACAAACCCCCATCAGATCTCCCCTCGAGTGCTTTGGCATGACACCAACTCGGGGAGCACTACAGGACTATAGGATGGCACAACAACTGGCAGAGGTCTCTATCCTTAAAACATGCACACCCCCAACTTCCTTCCACAATCATTTTTTCTGATTAACTTCAGCTCAGTACAGCAATTTGCTGTTATATACCATTAATGATGCAGCAATTCCTTACTGCCACAGACAGGAAATGTCCTCTAATGCTCATGTAAAGTCTGGGCTGTTGATATGTTTTCCTGTGTGTTTGTTCCATGGTCATACTTGTTTTGGGGGAGTATGTATATTCAATCATTAAAGTAATTATGTTAGAGTTATAAACACAGGAAACTGTGAAAATTTAAAAGGTTTGGGAAGATGACTACTGTGTGCCACTATTTAATCGGAAAATATATGAGTAAACATCTAGCCTGGAGCAGAAGGGACTGAATACGCCAACGTGGGTGGAGAAGATGCATTTGCTTGAACAGAGCAAAAGAGAAAACACCTCTGTCTCTCTTCTGTAATAACTGTTGCCAATTTCAAACAGGTTGTCTATGTTAAAATACTTCTAACACCTATAAACTGAGTTGTATACTGATACGAAGTATGAACTTATAGTTTCATAGCTTCCCATTTCCACAATAAAACCAGAACAATATTGCTGAAGTGGAAGATCAAATACAGTCATTCATTTCATTTCTTCATGTCTCGATGTACTTTTTGTCAGCTGAAGGTGTGTGAGCAGCTGGCTGTCCTACCTGGATTGTTGGCCTCTGCTTCCAGGACCTGCAGCTCAGTGCACTCAGCAAGGGAGTGCTCCAGACACAGCTGCAGGAAGCGGGCCTGGGTTCGACTGACCCTCTTCAGCAGTGAAAGCAGGGCCACAGTCTGCTCGCACTCATTCCATCCCTTGAACCAGCTGGCTAGCACGCCCACCTGATCGCGAAACATCATGGTCTGCGAAGCGGGGGTGAAGGCACACTGAATGGGATGGGCAGGGCTGAGAGATGTGGACAGCAACTTAGTGAGGGATCTCCCAGGCTTTGCACCGATGATATGGTTAAAATTATCGTAGAGTATCGTCAAGGCAGGGCGGGTCAGTTGTGAAGATCAGCTGAAGGACTGCAATACTATTCTTAGGTTTGTCATTATGAACCGGAACAGGGAGCACTAGACACTGATAAAGTTTAGCCTGCAGCAGACGGTGTATATATTCCTGCTGGAGGGGTATTTCACACCACCTTCCCCTGTCTGATAATCTCCTTTAGGGACAGTGAAAGGGAGTGAGGTGTGTTAGGTGATCTGAGCAGCTTTTGGCTGCTTAGTCGATCTCAGAGGGATTGATATTTGATGAGTCAGCTTTCTTCCAGCTCAGGCAGTGTCACATCAGCTTCATTTTTCTTCAGGAAATCCCTCCTGGCCCTGCAGGGGGATATCAAACTTTAGGAAAGGAAAGCATATTTGATAAATGGCAATCACTGTAGCTCTTTGTATGCCTCTATCCATCTCTTATACGCATACTACGAACTTTCACGGTAAATAAAAGCAGATATTGTCCCTCTCTCTTAATCTCTGATGGCTTTATTCAAAAATTTGAAGACATCAATATACACAAGCAGTTATGGGTCGACTGTTCACCGTCTCCTATGCGCATAGGCTTGTGGCATTCAACCGCAGAGACAAAAATAATAAAAAAATGTTTCTGGTATCCACCCATTCCTAAAAATACAGCTGTCGGTAGTACTGGACCTGCATCCCGGAATTTTCCAAAGTACGCCGGTTTACCGACGCCTGCTGCTGGCAGTTTGACTGCGCCCCTGTAGGGACGTCTGTCTCGGCTTCCCTCCATTATTTCAATGACACGTTGGTCTTACTGGTGTGGTTTATTTTAAATAAAGAAAGGCTGAAAGAAACACCGAGGGGTGAAGACAGGCAGCAGACTGCAGGCTCTGGGCTGAACGTCAGCCGCCGTCTAAAACTGTCACCCTGCTTCATCAGCACACACACCGCTGGCGGTTACAGGCGCGCGCGCGCGCGTGTGAGGGCATTTTGAAAAAAGGGAAAAAAGACAAATGAATCAATACAAAAATATCTGTATCGTGTATAACGGCCATTGTTCTCCAGAGCTGCCCAGTCAGAAGAACCGTAAAGCAGTTGTGACTTCACCTTCAAGTTGCCGTTAAAAAAACACCGTTAAACAAACAGCCAGGCGCTTGTTTCCCGCTGGCTGTTGCCATTAACTTACCTGAAAAGCCGTTAACTCAAAAACCCGGGTAGTTTGTGTCGGAGAGCAGCTCCGAGAGACAGAACTATAACTTATTTCCAGTAGGTGGGAAGAATGGGCGAAAATACGTAGGAACGTAAAGCTGTGAACTTCAGTTTAAAATATTTGAATTGTCGGACGACGTTAAGTTTCGTGGTTCCTACCTGCTGGAACAGTTCGCATCGCTGGGTTTGTGTCAGGGCGAGCGGCAGACTCGGCTTTCTCCTTTCGGGGAGCGGTACCCCTTCACTCCGAGTCTAAGGGATTTGCCATCTTGACCAACTTTTCCTCTGAGTCCCTCCAGCAGACGAGCTCCTCTGGTCTAAGACAGCGGTCAACACAGGCGGGACACGCCGGACGACTTCCGCTTCAGCTTTTCAAAATAAGGTCCAGGAGCGCCGTCAGCCCTGGTCGGAAGCGTTCCACAGTCTCGTAGTTAATATGTAATAAATACATATATAACTCCCAGTTCGCTGCAGAGAAAATCCCCTCGACGTGACAGGTAATAACCTTTAATCACCTGGATAATGTGATGCGTTCTAATGTTTTTATTTTTGCACATGAACTATTTTATACGTTGTTATTACTGTTTAATTTCGCAGATTGACCTTATCTGTATATATGTTAGACTTGTCCATGTTTACGTTTTTCATCCAAATTTGTTTGTAGTTTTGTGTTGTGCATAGCATCTTTATGTTCTTTTTCTATTCTATTCTGTCTCAAAACCAGCATTTGATCAAGAATTAGGATTTAGTATTTTGTGGCCTCAAATTTATTTATATATATATATATATATATATATATATATATTTTTTTTTTTATTTTTTTTTTTTTTACTGAAATTAAAAAAAAACACTTTGAAGCATTGGAATACTAATTTGTGACCACAAAATGCCAATTTGAGTTAAGGAAGACTGAATTTATTAATTTTATTTTTCTGTGTAACTGTATGTTTAGATATTCAGTGAAGATCTTTTGAGCATGCAGAATTGTTAATTCCAGTAGATGTGGCCACAAGGAAAGCCTGAGCCTTAAATTCATTTTGAGAACCTTTGTGCCATTTGAAAACTGTGAAGAGTAGGGAAAATCACTCCATGACCTTCACGTGTATTGTTATGAACAGCATCCAAAGCATTTAGTTCACAGTGATGTAGAGTAGAAAATAGCAGCAAAGACTCCGTTTGAAAAAAAGAAAAAAAATGCAACGTAAACTAAATCGCTTTTTCAACATAGATAATGAACTATTGGTGCACTCCATTGTAATGGTTTTTATTTTTGTGTGCAAGACAAATTTTCATTCAATGGCCAGTTTCACAACGTTCTTGGATCATTATATTGCAACATAACGCAGTTGTAACTGATGTTGCAGTAGTTTCTTTGATGACTGCTGAGTAGATGCAAGTTTAATCCTAAACCACATAAAACCCGTTCAACAACGGTCCAAATCCAGCATGTCTGAAAAGAAACAAATACGGTGTGAGTACAGTATAAATTATACTTTAGGCTTCATTTAAGCACACTGGCCAAGTTCAAGGGTTGACTTTAAACCAGATTAACAGACATAATCAAACACAACTGAAAGTCTGAAATCCACACACAAAAAGAAATATTTCACCAAGTCTGGTAAATATTAGAGGACACAACATGTAGCTCAATAGAGCCCAATGCGCTGACACTTATCATCGGTGTCATTTACCATCCCACAAGGGTAGTCAGTCCCGGCTTAGAATATCATTATTTAGTTTTATCCTAATATGCAACACAGGATTTATTTGTTGTATATACTTAGTACTACTTATCTTAATTTACAAACAACTGTAGACATGATATAAATAAGTTGGTTGGATTCTGGCGTATTGTGCTTTTACTTTGAAGGCCGGGCTTGTCATTTTCCGGCTACGTTTCGGTGTGATTGATGTAGGGAGGCTCGTGCTGCTCGTTTCCACATGCTAATCATTAACAGCAGAGCATTACGTCAGGGGCTTGGCAGCGCGAGGACGCACCGAAATAGCGAAAGTGTGTTGGGGCTGAGCAGCAGATCTGCAGCGGGTCTGCAGGAACCGTCAGGAGAAGAAGTTTCCAGGGGTGGACTCACGTCCAGGCAGGAATGACCCGAATGTGGGACAGCGTTTCATGGCAGGAACAGCTCCACTCTACAGTTTAACATCTGTTTCATCCCAACTCTTTCCCTTCCACTTTTGACATTCATCATGTGATAGAATATGACAATCACCATTATTTACCTCGACCTGGGATATTCAATTTTATTTCACAATATATTTAGACATTTTGTTGTAGCATTTCTCCTTTTAAAAGAGATTTCACATAAAAAAGGTGAAGCACATACTAAATAACACAGACCCGTTTATTTCTTTGTTTATTTCTAACTTGACATTTTTCAGGAAAGCATTATAATCCTGTAAAATAATGTTAACTAATTTGTTGGTACATAATAACAATAATATTGGGTTTAAATTATATATATATTTATATATATATATATATAAAGTCAGTCTGATTATTTAAGGGGTTGGAAGTGATCCCTCTGCTGTTTGGTATCATGTCTTCACCACAGTGAACTTGGACCAGAGAGACTAGAGACGGTTGACTGAGGAGATCAGAAGGAACCGTTTGCACCAGCCTGGTAAAGGTGAAGACTAGAAGACCATCCCCAAGCTGCCGGATGTTCCTGTGAATATGGTTGGAAATTCAGTTCAGAGGTTCAGGGTCCACAGGACTGTAGACAACCTCCCTGGACGTGGACACAAGAGGACAACTGATGACGAACTGAAGAGACGGACGATATGACTGGAAACCAAAGATCCCAGAACAACTTCTGAAGACATAGGTGAACTCCAGGGTCAAGATCAGTGTCGGATCACACCATCCATCACAGTTTGAACCAAAGTAGACAACCGAGGACGACCCTCAATCATGAAAACGCCAAAACAGGAATTGATCAAAATACATATTGTTAAGCCACAAAGATTCCAGGGATCACAAAGTGTTCGATGGAAGTGTAAAAGGGAAAAGCAGCTCTGACTCATACATGAGGATCCTTTTTCCTCAGACTTGTCCTAAATAATCTTTTCTTCTTTTTTTAAAGCGTTTGTCAGTTCTCGTTGAACCTCACTAGACTGTAAATAAAAGTATCAGATATTTCAGGGACAGGTCCTCTTTTTGGTGGCACCGACAACACGTCAGCTCATGGGTTGAATAATCTGGGAATATTTGAACTCAAAACAGTCGCAGTAAAAATTACAGCATCAAAATTCACAACAACTTTGAAACACCTGTTTTATTCAAGTCTCAAGTACATAAATAAACTTAAATTATTATTGCAACAAAATGTTTTATACTAAAACTATAAGAAACTGGAACGCTGGCCTGGCTCGTCATAGTAAAAACTGGATGATATTCCAGCTTTGGCCTGCGTCTCCCCATCTTATGGCACTGCAGCGTTGTCAGGGCCTGGTATCAGACCTGGTGTGTAAATGCACTCGTCTGTGCCGCCTGGGCTTTGACCCGTGAACAGCGGTGTACTGGCGTCTGTACAAGTGGATCTCCTACCAGATCTTCTAGCATTACCCTCCCGTTGTTCGGAGTGGCGTCCCTCTAGTGGCAGCCTGTTGCAGCTGCTCCGCTGTCCCCTGATCACCTTGAGATTGGATTTTTATCTATTTTATGTTTTACCGAGCTTTTTTATCTGTTGAAACGGTTTTTTGAATCATTTGTCCCGGTTGGTTTAGATGCTGTTCTGCCTGGAGGATTTCCGCCCGCAGTTCTCCAACTTTTTAAGCATTTGTTAAGAGTAGCCACGGCAACAGGAAATTGTTTTCATGTGGTTATCTTTTTAAAGACCTGCAAAAAATCAGCAAAGACAAGAAGTTTAAGATGTAAAGCACAAAAAGAAAAGGAAGAGACGTTTTGAGTTTCTCTTTGGTGATTAGTTTTCAGTTCAGTTTAGTTCTTTTCAATTTATTTTTTGTTCTGCATTTTTTTCAAAAACTGGCAGAAACTGGCCAAGTCCTAAGGAAAAGTCTGTTACTTACATTAGTAAAAATACAGGAGCAACAGGGTTCACAGCTCTGTTTTTACAACTCTGGTTCACAGCAGGCGGTTTCAGGATGCAGAGTCAGCCGTTTAACTTGACTCCGCCCCTTTTGGCATCTTTTATAATTAGTGCTACAAGTTAGTGCAACTCACTTCTGAGGAGCAGGAATGCTGATTAATGTGCACTTGGGTGGAGATAATTATTGGAAAGCTGGATAAAACCCTGCTTTGATATGAGTCTGTGACGTCACAGAAACGTGACATGGGTCCGACTTACTCGATGACTTACTCAAATTCAGGCCGCCCAAAACTAAATGACAGGGTTGTGTCATAAACGGTCTAATTTTGTTGCTTCACTGCACAGACTGAAAGAGCTGCACTTTGTCACTGAAAAGCTGTTTGCACTTCTGTCTCATGAAAGAGGACAGTTCCTTAAACTTCATATCACATTTCTGTAAAATGACTTTATGACATTACAAATACTGCAAAAGCTACCAAAACAACATCCAAAACCAGCTCTGCTGGGACCAACTGTCACTAGACTGGCCACTGGCAGTGTGTCAGGATGCTCCTGCTGGCATCGGGGCCTGATACAGCAGACCTCCACTTAGAAGGATCCTGACGGGACCTGCTGTGAGTCCCAGGTCCGTCAGCTGATCCACGAGGAAGAGCTGCAAAGCTGCTTCATTACAAAACCGTAATCTACCACTCGTTACTAAAATGACAGACTCGGCTTTGCGAGACATGAAACTTGGATCATTAACAAACTGAAGAGCCTCAGAAAGAAGTTATTTGTGGTCGGTGAACGCAACAGCAGGAGTGGCAGAGGGAGACTGCTGGTCGTATGTTTGTGCAACGTGATTTACGGGAAGTCGCCACACAAGTCCCGTTGTTATTCCGCATGGATCCTCCACCTGCTCCATCTCCTGCATCCAGCCAGCTCTTCTTCCGGCCAGACAGGCCGTCGTTACGTAGGACCACTCGGGTCGTCTTCCCTCCCCTCAACCTCTGGTCCCGAGGAGGCAGCAACCCTTGACTTTACGTTTCCCAGCCAACACTAAACAAGCGTTCATCTTCCAGGGATAATAGCGGGGTCTAATCTAAAAATACGCCTCAAGTTTGGCCTCGGACCCTTCCAGGCCAACCCACAGTCAGTCACAGCAGTCTGTTGGTAAAATGAACAGACCGCGGTTTGAAAAAATATGCTCAGATATCAGACAGTGCTAAGAACAAAGTAGTAAAAGTAACGCCACTGGCCTTTGGCTGCCAATCAAACGTTAACGTTCCCGATCAGATGTAGACGGGTTGTAATATATTTTTAATCTGATGTGGTACAAAGAAAGAAAGAAAGAAAGAAAGAAAGAAAGAAAGAAAGAAAGAAAGAAAGAAAGAAAGAAAGAAAGAAAGAAAGAAAGAAAGAAAGAAAGAAAGAAAGAAAGAAAGAAAGAAAGAAAGAAAGAAAGAAAGAAAGAAAGAAAGAAAGAAAGAAAAAGAAAGAAAGAAAGAAAGAAAAAGAAAGAAAGAAAGAAAAAGAAAGAAAGATCTGCTGGAGGGGAATCCTGTAAAACTCGTTTTTCTGCAGTTTTACGGGATTTCCTGTATTGGAACCAGGAGGCTATAACGGATATCGATGACAAATACTGGAAAAGTGCAATAAATGAAGCCGCAGCAAGAATCAGGTTTCAGTCAGGAAAAGGAGTTTATAGAATTGTACACAGACAATGATTGTTGTTACAAACATGTTTGTGTCTTTTGAAGCAAACTGGAACTGTAATAATCAGTTCATATTTTATTAAGTCCATTTAAATCTTCCTTACAATTTACTTCCTTAGTTAATTGGTAATAAGATGTTTTAAACTACTGAAGGTCCCTGGCCATGTATTTGTACTAAAGATTCTTTATTCAGACCTCCACGTTATTTATGAGACTGTGAATATGTCTGATATCAGGACAGTGGAAAAGTATTTTTTTCCTAAGTACTTGTCCATAGTCCTAAATCTGAACATTTTCACAATTGTCTATAAGTGTTTAAAATATAAGAAATTGTCAGTCATTAAAATGTTACATTCATATTAAATTCACAGATCTCCATTCACGTTTTTTTTAATTTGAACATCTTTGAGCCACTGTCTTGCACTTTTACGCTTTAAATCAATTATATATTTATAAGAATAAAATGTATGAATACTTTTACTCTGATTTGAACAAAAACTCTCCATAAAAAGATTTTTATTACAGAATTACTTGACCTTTGTACCAGAAGAAAGCGCCTTTGTCGCCCTCGTGCGTCTGCAACGTGTCATTACACCACAGACGTACACTGAAAGTGAAACGGAAAAACATAGAAACATTAACTCCATTTATAAAAGAACAAAAAAAAAACTAATTGAGCTTTGTTGCCAACGCACTCATGTTACTCATAAATGTTTTGTGATTATTATAAAACAAACGACTTATACTAATTGTTTTAAACGATTAGCTATTCGACCTACAGAAAGTTACTGTAATACAGAACTATTTATTTTTGTTATTATTTGTATCATTATTACAGGAAGCAGGTAAAGTGTGATTTTCTGAGCAGCGTGCATTTAGACCTCAACTCCCAGGACTGATGCGCGTGTGATCACAGCTGCTCCGCGTCACGTACTACACGTCGCGAAGTGGAAATGAGGAAATATCAGGAAGCGACGTGCCGCATCACATCACATATTTCACAGTTGCAGCTGCTCGACCAACCGGGATTTCATCTTTCAAACAAACACACGGACAGGGTCGTCATGAAGCGGGTGGTCTTCCTCCCCCTCCTCCTCCTCCTCCTCCTCCAGGTGTGCGGATCCGCGCATGGCAGGTGTTTCTGCCAGGTGAGACACATTCCGCTGTCGTTTTGGATTTTCATGAGTGCTTTTTTGTAGCTTTAAAGAATTCGAATAAAAGACATGTTGTGACCGAAACACGTCGGTAAAACGAACTTGATTTTAAAATCCATCTTATAATCTTGTTTGAGCTTCTTGAATACAAAAACAACCAAAACTGATGATCAAATCCAATCAGTGATATTGTTGCTAAACTATCCACAGCAGGAGGAGAGAAACTGGAGACAAAAAATAAAGTATTGAAAACGGATGAGGACAGAATAAGTCTACTTGGTTTTTAAACATTTAAATGTGACTTATGGGAAAAAGTAATTTTCTTGTTAAAGTTTGTCTGACTGCCTGACGTGATGATCAATTAAAACAAACCTTGTTATAACATCTTCCTGTACTTTGCTTGGGGTTTAAATCAGTCCTCCAGAATCTTTCTACTGTACATAATTTAATTTATTTATCTATTTTTCAACTCAGTTCAAGGCTTGTCCTTAAACTTGAACATGAACATGAAATGACAGTTGGTTTGAGGAGCGTCTGGGCTTCAGATGTTCCTGAGTTTCTCAGTGAGAAGGAACCAGTGTGGTTTCTGTCTAAGGTCACAGGCCACCTGGACGACTGCACCTGCGACGTGGAGACTATCGATGGCTTCAACAACGACCAGCTCTTCCCCAAACTTCAAACTCTCCTGGAGTCCGACTACTTCAGGTTCTACAAGGTAGCGTGAACTGATGCCTCTCTCTCACTCACACACACACACACACACACACACACACACACACACACACGTTGAAGGGTTTTCTGCTCGACTTGCAGGTGAACCTGAATAAACCCTGCCCCTTCTGGACGGCCGACAGCCACTGTGGTCTGAGAGACTGTGCTGTGAAGCCCTGCTCACCTGTGAGTTTCCAGCCCATCTAACATCCTCTGAAAAGACTTTACTTTTCATTTAAACCTGGAATTAACATGTGAGTTCTAACTTAACATCATCTGAAGGGCACCACTACATATATGCGAGCCACAGCATGAGCCTGAAAACTGAAGGTGACGTGCAAACGCATGCATCAGCTGCCTGCCTCCAGATGCCGCTTGCATGTTCAGACCAGGTGTGAGTGGAGGATGATTCCCATTTAACTAACTGCAACTGCTTGTACCTACAGAACGAGGTGCCTGAGGGGATCCGATCCTCCTCGCACGATAAGGTGAGCCATTCAGGATCATCATCGGCTAAAAGAATGTACAAAGTGTGCAGGAACACGTTTATTTATTCAAATTTGATGATTAAGATGCTCTTTGATGTGACGGCACTCCTACACCTACATGCACTTTCTGAAAGACAGCTTGGTTTCATTTTCAGTATTCAAAAGAAGCAAACGAGCAGCTGGATGAATGTGAGCAGTCGAAGCATCTCGGAGCTGTAGATGTGTCCTTAAGGTGGGTTTTTATGACTTTAAAGGAAATTCCAGCGTTGGAGCAACCCAGCTCCATCACCGGATGGTAAAGATGGAATGTTTGCTTTTATCCTTCACCAGTGATACCAGACATTCTGTTTAGATCTAGCCTCGTGTGTCACCTCTGACCTCTTGATGCTCGCACCTGCGTTGACCCAGACAGGTGAAACTGAACCTCTGCTTGATTTCAGTGACGAGACCCGAGCGGCGCTGCGAAACTGGAGCCAACACGACGACGAGGCGGAGCGCTTCTGCGTCGTCGACGGTACGGTTCCGCTCGCGGTTACGACGCCCCCTCGTGGATCGTTTCCCGCTACAGCTCATATGTTCTCACTGCTCCCCTCTGAAGTCGGACGAATTAAACCTGTGGATTCCTGACTTGTGGCTGACTGGAATGTCACCTTCTTCCAGATGAAGAGTCACCAGATTCCCAGTATGTGGACCTGCTGCTCAACCCCGAGCGTTTCACCGGCTACAAGGGACCAGAGGCCTGGCAGATCTGGAACAGCATTTACGAGGAAAACTGCTTCAAGTAAACGACAATTACGACTCTTGTATTTCTACTGTCCAGTAAAGTGTGTTTGGAAGTGAAGGTGTGCAAACATTTATACGTTTATACGAAGGACAAAGTAAAGGAAGAATGTTTGGAAAAAGGGATGAAAGTGGATGGAAATGAAATGGATGAAGGCGTGAGGCGGAAATAAAAATGAGAAAGAAGTCTTAACTTTAATAAAATAAAGGAAAAAACGAAAGGAAAAACGGAGGTAAAATAGAATAAAAGCTTTTATTTTATTATTTGTATTTTGAAGTTAAGATTGTTCTTAGTTTCTCTTTCTGGTCTTTAGTCTCGCGCGTTTCAGCCTCTGACCTGCTGCAGTTTGCGTGTGTAAAACTTTAAATTTGGTCCATACAACATTGGAGGGAGGTCCAGCGATTAGTTGAGATGTTCCACCTCAGATGATCAGTTCTGGTATTTCCAGGTTGGTTGTTGTGGTGACCTGGTGCCTCCTGAAAGCCAATAAAACCCAGTGTTGGTTCATTCAACAGCTCAGACGTTTCTAACTTCAGTGTTTTGTTTTTTTTTGTCTCGGTTTGATGAATAAATGATGCTTTAATCCCTTCGTGTCTCCGACGCAGGCCGTTCACCATCAAGCGTCCTCTGATGCCCAGCTCGTTTCAGAGCAGCGGGAGTGAAGGTAGGAAGTCTCTAGCGTCTCAGCTCATCTCATGAATGTTTGCAGTTTCTCTCCATCACTGACCACACTGGTTTTCCTGACAGGCAGGAGCTTCTACAGCTGGCTAGAAGGTAAGCAGATGTTTGACTGGAAGATGTTGTGGGGCTTTGGTCAGTCTGAGTCTTTACTCTGTTGGTGTCTCAGGTCAGTGTGTGGAGAAGAGGGCTTTCTACCGCCTCGTCTCCGGCCTCCACGCCAGCATCAACATACACCTGAGTGCCAGATACCTCCTGGATGGTGAGACCAAGAACGTCCCTGAGAAACATGGCTCCAGTGTCTCCTGGTTGTGTTGAGATGTAGTAACTCCCTGCTGTTGAACCCTTCTGTCCTTCAGACAGCTGGTTTCAGAGGAAGTGGGGACACAACGTGTCCGAGTTCAGGCAGCGTTTTGACTCTGAAATAACGGCCGGTGAAGGTCCCAAGCGGCTCCGCAACCTCTACTTCCTCTACCTGATCGAGCTGCGAGCGCTGGCCAAGGTTTTGCCTTTCTTCCAGCAGCCATCCGTCTGGCTGTTCACTGGCCGGACACGGGAGGATCGGGAACACAAAGAGCTGTTACTGGAGATCCTGCAGCTGGCCAGGTCAGTCTGAAATTTATTAAAAAAAACATAGAAACGCCGAAGACGAAGCACAGGTCCGGATCTCCTCTGGAGTCGAGGGGAGGAGGAGGAGGAGGAGAGGAAGGAGGGGAGGAGGAGGAGGAGGAGGAGGAGGAGCGGAGAGGAGGAGGGAGGAGGAGGAGGCGAGGAGGAGGAGGAGAGGAGGAGGGGACGGAGGAGGAGGAGGAGGGAGGAGGCAGTAGGAGACTGTACGAGTCACATTCTTCTGTCCTAGAACCTCTATGGTTCTTGTGGCGTTTGGATTGTCCCAGTTGACAAACTCAGTGAGATGAAGAAGGACAAGGCGACGCGTCTCTGGTTCGGGGTTTGATACGGTTACGTGTAAATAGCAAGGTTTGAGGAGGTGAAGTTCTAACTAAGTCGGCTCACTCGAGGTCCAGCTGAACTCATTTTGAGGCTCGTGTCACTGTTGGATCCAGAGTCGATCATGAAGGTTGATCTCGTCTCAGAATCTGCGGCGTACAGTTTCTATCGTCCTCATTTATTTTTTAGTAATTGTCGTGTTGGTTGCTACTGAACCTGCTGTTTACACGACTCCTCTCTCCGGGATTTTCCAGGTCTTTCCCTCTGCACTTCGATGAGACGTCTCTGTTCGCTGGAGATGAACAAGAAGCCGCCAGGCTGAAGGTCAGGAAACATCAACAACCCTGAACTTGTTTTGATTTGTAGCGAGATGTGTTTGCAGACTCGTACTGGAATATTGATGGACGTTGAACTGTGTGAAACTGAGACGTGAAGCTGAAGCAGACTTGGCTGGTGTGTGGCAGGTCTGAGGACACGCGGCATCTTCACGACGCCATCGGACGCCATGACTCAATAGTTGTATTTTAAAATAGGATGTTTTAATTTAAATATGTACTGAGCTCACAAAATCATAAAAGGGACATTGGAACTGGGTTGAGATGCTGAATTACAAATTATTTTCATAGTCGTGCCTTCAAAATAAAAGCAGATCACAGATAAAAACAGTTGGTACAAGTAGGACGTTATGAAGTCATGTGACCATAGTGACGCGTTAGTTTGTCCTGTAACTAACATCACAGGTGTCTTCAGTCTGGTCTGACTTTACATCTGTTCATTATTCAGGATCACTTTCATCAGTGTCAAAAGATTTTAGTGATCGTGGAAGGTTGTTTTTACTTTTAACTGATGTTTCACTCGTGCAGCTCTCATGTAAAAAAACTGCATGTCTTGATTTTAAAGATTTGAGCGAAACAAACTTTGCAGTAATTGTTTGATAAATTATGGGAAAATAATCATCAGGTTTATTAAAATATGAATGTGTTCGGCTTCATTTCCATCAATTATAAGAACTTCTTGATTACGTTCCCGTCGTTACAGTAATAATGTGAATGTATTGGTATAAAACTACAGATGCACAAGAATATTTGAAGAACTGGAATCTGTGTTTCAGAAGCTCGGCCAGATGTCTGCTGACAAAATCTCAAAAGCTGCTTAAAAATCAAATCTGTCGAGCTTCGGTCGCCTGCTGTTCTTCTGCCGGCCAGTTGGCGGCGCTGTTTGTACAACATTTGGCGAGTTTATCTCATCTTAAAACTGGAACCATCAGCGTAACAGACACATGAACTTCAAACCCCTGCGTGTCCTTTTTAGCCCTTTTTTCTTTTAAAACTTGACTCGTTTATTCGCCTCATTTACTGGTCGAGCTGCATCTGAGGTTTCTGTAGCTGAACGCTGACGTCTTCTCCTCTCCACCCCGGACGTAGGAGGACATCAGGCTGGCCTTCCTCAACATCTCCAGGATCATGGACTGCGTCGGCTGCTTCAAATGTCGTTTGTGGGGGAAACTGCAGGTACATGCGTTCACGAGCACATTTCTATCTCTAAAAGCCCATCGTTAGAAACTAAACAGAAAAGCATTCCCAGTGCTCTTTTCATGCAGCCACGATCTGGAGGATTTTGAAGATGCTGCAACGTTTGACTAAAAACGGATGCGTGCGTGCGTGCGTGTGTGTGTGTGCGTGCGTGCGTGTGTGTGTGCCTGCGTGCGTGTGTGCCTGCGTGCGTGTGCGCATAAACGAACGGATGGAGGTCATGACAAAAATGTCCAGAAACGGTTTGCAGGAACATGACGGTGTCGGGGTCATTTGAGGTAAAAACAAAGTGAAAGGTGGAGGATGAAGTTATAAAATTGCAAAGTAAAACCTTAAAGTTGGCCTCACCTGTGCTCGCGAGCGGCAGCACCGACTGACACAACGTGTTCGCAGCTACAACCTTCCTCCGCAGGGTGTCGGCGTCTCCGTCAGACAGGAGAAGTCCGTCATCCGGGCGGAGCTCAGCATGGAGCCGCCGCTCCTCTGAGAGGAGTCGGATGATGTGTCCCGGACGCCTCCCTGCGGAGGTTTTCCGGGCATGTCCCACTGGGAGGAGACACTGAGGAAGACCCAGGACATGCTGGGAGGGACCGTCTCCTGGCTGGCCTTGGAACGCCTTGGGGTCTCCACAGATGAGCAGACGAAGTGTCCGGTGAGAGGGAAGTCTGGGCAACATCGTGAGTCGCTACTTTGAGAAGTCAGTCAGTCGGGAGCACGACCCACCATGTCCTCAGAGTCCCGGCTCGGAATACTGAGACTCTGGGCCAGAGTCAAACGCCCGTCTGTGTCATTTAATCAGTCACCAAAGCTGCTCCAAAGAGACGCAGGCGTGAAGGTGAAGCTGCTTCACTCGTTTCCGTCCTGGTTTCTAAGTGAAAACGCTGCTAAGTTAAGTTTACTTTACGTTCCTTCTTCATTTGAACAGGGATCAGCGTCTGGGTCTGCTGCTGATTTTCCTCCCGCTTTTTCTACATTTGTTTTTGAAACAAAGCTGCTTTGTGACTGGTCTTGTGTTGCTCCGCATCTCCTCCTCAGACTCAGGGTTTGGGAACGGCGCTGAAGATCCTGTTTTCAGAGCGACAGATTGAAGCTCTGCCCAAATCCAGCCAGCAAACTCCCAGCTTCCAGCTGAGCCGGCAGGAGATCGTGTCCCTGCTCAACGCCTTTGGGAGGTCAGAGACTCTCGTTTTTAGGTTCAAAAGAGTTGGTTGGTCAGCTGAAACCAGAGCACGAGGAGCTGCGGCCTCCCGCCGCCGCCGCCGCCGTCTTCCACACACGTCCAGTGAAGTCACAACTGTAATATCAAGACGTTCACACAGTGACATGCAGGTTTAATTTAGTTTAATTTAGTTTGATTTAATTTATCAAAGTGTGACGTTTAGTTCCAGGAAGTTTTTTTTTTTTTTAAAGCATGTTAATATATAAAAGCAGTAGTCGGCACACAATTTATGTGAAATGTATGTCTTTTAAAATACTCAAAGAAAAACTAGAAAAAAAACTAGAAAAACCACTACTTAGTGGTCGGCACTGTTGCCTCACAGCAAGAAGGTTCCTGGTTCGATTCCCGGACCGGTGGGTCTTTCTGTGTGGAGTTTGCATGTTCTCCCCGTGCTTGCGTGGGTTCCCTCCGGGTACTCCGGCTTCCTCCCACAGTCCAAAAACATATTAGCATATTAGGTTAATTGATAATTCTAAATTGCCCGTAGGTGTGAGTGTGAGCGTGCTTGGTTGTCTGTATTTGTATGTAGCAGGTGGACCCCCGCCTTTCACCTGCTAGGCGCCGGGATGGGCTCCGACAGACCCCCGTGACCCGGAGATGGTATAAGCAGGAATAGATAATGGATGGATGTTAATTTTAAGTAATTGTTTTCATTGTAGTTGTCAGTTAAATTTCCTTGATCTTTTTTGTTTTTACTGCTTTTTCTTTGTTACTTTTTTGCTGTTTTTTATATTTTTTGTATTAATTTAAATTACTTCCATCAACACTTTATCTCTACAAATGTTCTTTTGTTCTTGCAGTTTAACAGAAAATGTGCCAAACTAACCTAAATTCAGGAGACTGGATGGAAAAGACGCACAAACATGATTCTGCGTTTGTGTCCAACAGGATTTCCACGAGCGTCAGGGAGCTGAGGACCTTCAGGTCGCTGCTCGCAGAGGAGCGGTGACGCCGTCCGTCCGTCTTCACTCATCAACGAAGGGTTTAGACGTGGAACCAGCGACTGTCACATCGACAACCGTCCTAATCCTGCTGGAACGTCATTTTTGACTGTTTAGAATGATGTAAATGCTTAATTGTTATTTCTCAAAAGAGGAGGACCTTAAAATCTAAATCTGAGGTCTAAAATATTTAACTTCTGATAACATTTGCACTGCTTTTTGTTTTATTTTCATTCAGAGTTTAATCTGATCAGGTTATTTTTGAAGTAAATTCACATGAAATGAGATGTGTACCGATGTGTTGTTCCTGAAGATGGCGCTGTTTTCAAAGATACTGTCATCAAATGCGCAAGTTTAGTTTGTTTTTTTTAAATCAAAAAGTAATAATCATTTAGTACTTCACGAGAGACTTGTCAGCAATTATTTTTAATTCGTATTTCATTTTTTTGCTTTGTTTTGTAAGTCTTATATATATATTTATGGCACTATCGTCTATTTTGTTGATGGTGCCTTCAAGTACGCCTCCAGAATTCAAACTTCCAACTTACGTGACATTCTGAAATTTAATTTAAATTTGTAATCAACTTGACGAATATGTTGAATGAAACTGAAAACTGCACACTGGAGGACTGTAAACTGTGTAAATCTGTAAAGATTTTTTTTTTTTAAACGAAGCAAAACGTATCTTTAAAAAAATTCAGTATTTACACAAAGCTCCTAGTAATGTACAGAAAAAACGTTTCACACGTTTGTTCTGGTTAACTTTGTACAATTTGTAAAATGTAAAAAGAAAAAGAGCTGGCCTCAGGGGCAGAAGATAAAAGTGATTTTCAAAATAAATCTTTACTTTTGCTTTACTCATCAGTTTCTAATTGATATATCTATATAATTGTTTTAAAACATTTGATGGCATTTATAAGTTTAATGATCTGATTATATGATAAAAATATTTAATGTTTGCTTCTAAGACCCAGAAGACGCAAAGCACAAAATAAATTTTAAATAAACGCTGCATTTTGCACAATGTCGTTACTTAGAATATTAGTTGAATTTTTTACACTCACATATATTTGAAAATATTAATTTATACAGGTTTTATGTTTTGTTGAACAAGTGAGTAAGTGAATAAAATTATTTCTTTTTTTAAGAGCTAGTTCAAACATTTTAATGGGTTATTTTTAAAAATGCTAAAAGACAGAAAGGAAACTATTTTCAAAGAATGTGTAGCGAAAATAAGAAAAGTGACTTAAAACAAAAAATTAAGAACAAAAGGAAAGAATTTTACCTTTCAATATTAATTTATAGTAAATATAATTTTTCTTGTGCTTGAGAGCATTTTGATGTCTGAAGTGACTCAAATCAAACCCTCCAACATCCCTGTTTGTTCTCGGGCAGCATTCAATCAAGTACAACTGTTAAATGTTTTATTTATGCTGTTCAGATTTGTGGGTTTCTGTGACATCAATAGATTAGAATAAACAATCCAGCATCCACAACTTTAACAACACACGACTTGATCACGCCTCATTCTTTGGTAGGGGTGGAGTCTAGCTTGGTGGATGACTCCACCCCCTCATACTGGCTGCTATGACGAGAGCTGAAAACGGGAGCCAGCACTTCAGCTTTTGGGTTGCATCATTACGTATCAAAAAAGAAGTTGAAGTTCCACGACTCACCACTGGGGGATGGCTTCAAAAGCGACTCTGTGTCCATTCACTTCCATGTTAAAGCATCTATTTTAGCAGCAGACGTAAACATATTTATGGAAGCTCTGCAGCTTTTCCGGCATGGATCAGCTGAAGGAGCCAGAAGCCCCGCTAAACAACGTTCCAAGCAGAAGTCTTCTGGGAACCTAGAGCCATTCTGGTTTTTATTTCAGGTCTACTGTTTTGGTAGCATTTGAAACAAGGACATTTGGGCATATTTGATGAGAATGACTGTAAATAATACATCATAAGTTAGCATAAGCTAAACCAGCCAAGCTAAAATGTCACTTACGTAAGGTGGGTGTTCCCAGTTGGATTCACGGCCGTCTGTTCTGCATATCTGAAACACGGCGTCATGCAGTATCAAGCAAAAGAGGCTTCTAAAGCAGTTTTTAGAAAAACTATGGTTGATGTCACAGGGGGGTTGTCCAGTTCTTCTTATACACTTTAAGACTCCAGCAAATTTGATCAACTTTAAAAAAAAAATCTGTTTTGATTTTGTTTATTAATATTTAACTCATTGCACTGAAAGTGGTGTTTGTCACTCTCTTGAGCTTCGGGTTGTTTTTGACTTCATGTGAGGCCAAAGTTAAGCAAAGTTGTTAAGATATCAATATATTCTCGTGTTTGAGTTCCGAAACTCCAAAGACGTCGGGATTTCCCACAGCAAGTGAAGGCAGCACTAAGCCTCGCGGCAGATGAAGGGTTAACTCCGGGTAACTCCGGGTAACTCTGTAATAGGATGAATGGATATTGTGGTGAGCAGCATCTGATTACACAGACGCGCCAGTGGTATCGGAGGGAGAACAAGCAGCTCCTCATTCTCGTCCTGAGAAGATAAATACTTTACTTTTTATCTGCGCCGCTCGCGCGGAAGTACAACTTTATTTTCCAGCCCGGAGCAGAAAACCGCCGAAGTCGCGGTTCTGCGGTGAATATTTCTCAGCAGCTCGGATCTTCTGCTCGTGTAAATGGCTCAAGGGGGCCACGGTGACCACGCAGGACACCCGAGGGATGTCGTGTAACTGAAGGCAGGAGCCGCGGGTCTGAAGGCGAGCACGTCTGCGTGTCATTGCGACAGAAGGAGGAGGTTTAGGAGGTTTCTGCGTGTGGTTTGTTGCTCCCACTCGGAGCTGAGCAGGTAAGACCTCACCTGTCTGCACATGTTGACAATCCTGAAGACGTACAGCGTCTATTGATGACGCTGACAAGTGGAAACACGTTATATAAATACGTTATTATTGATTCTAAAACAATCCTGGTTTCATTCTTTCAACCGACTTTTAAATTAGACCTCTAAACATATATTTTAATTAAGTGTCAAATCTATTTTTAAAGGAGACATATTATGATTTTGTTTTCTTGTTCCCTCAAATTTTCCTGAGGTAGTAATAAGTTTGGAATCTTTTGTTTTTAAATAATAAAAAAAAAGTGAGAACAGCTCGCTCCAGTTTTCAACCATCCTTGCTGTTCTGTGGTTGTGGCGGCCAGTTTAAAGGGGGTGGAGTCAGACAGTTGGCCCCGCCTCCTACTCCGAGGGGTGTGCCCACCCGCCAGTGCACCAGTATTTTAGCATTAGGGTTGAAACCAGATCAGTAGTGGCCTTTTTAAAATCTACATCAGAAAAAAAAAATATTTAAAGCAAAAAATGTCATGTATAATTAGGGGCGTGTCTTTTATTTGGCGGCAGGTACAGCCAGAAGTTAGTTGTCACCAGTTTTGCTACTATGTGTTTAGCACAAAGAGTCTTTCATGTTTTGAAGTGCGTTTGGCTGCGCTGTTTCACCAACAGGCCGCCGTGACTGGCTGCGGTCTCGTCTTGATGGTCCAGGAGTGACGCTTACAAACTAGGCAGCTTGCGCTAACAACGTGTTGGCTAGACACTGGTCGTTTCAGAGTTCGCCACAGCGACATTTGAAACGGAGGGTCCTGTTGCAAATGTGTGCCGGCAGTCCTGCAGCTCCTTCGGTGTGGATCAGCTGAAGGAGGCGGGAGGCCCGGCGGCTCCGAAGCTCTCTAGGGCTGGACGTTGATCAGTTCCCGATGCCTGACGGCACCGGGTCTAATCTATGAGTGGACAGGGTCCCAGGCCTCGATTCAGATGTTGGTTTGGTAGCGGCACTTGACATTTGTTTGGACAGATTTGCTAAGAATGATAAATAGCTTATGCTAACCTATGAGGCTAACTCAGCCAAGCTAAAGCAGCTAACTGTGATTGAATGTGGGCGTGTCCAGAGGGCTTCCAAGACCTGTTCGCTCCACCCACTTGCACATTTGCAATATGGTGAAACAGAGGTTTCAAAAGTTTTCTTCAGAATATTCTCCAGGACACCGACCGGTAGCAGCAGAGAGCTAAGCTGCAGACGAGTCGTGGCTCCAGTCGGGTTCCTCATGTTGTTTCTGTCACGAACATCTCCACTAGTTTCTGAAGACTGTTGACATTCGTAGCTCCGCGACCTGCGACACATCTTCAAGTCAGGAAAAGGTTTGTGGTGTTGCAGCCTGTCGTGTGAGTGGCGTCTTTCCTTTATTCAGTCCTGCTTGTCTTTGGGACTCGCGCTTGATCTGTGTTTTTGGGTTGAACGGCGACCACTTCCCCATACTCCCACGTGTCCAGACTGGGGTCGTTGGTTGGTTGGCGTTTCTGGTACGTGAGGAGACGCCACGAGGAGGACTTTGTGACGGAAATGAAGAACAACGACCATATTTTTGAATTGACCACATTCCTCTTTTCACCAGTTTTACAATAAAAGGAACACACACGGGAATTGAAACTTTGGATGCATGGAAGTTGAAGGTTTATCCTCTGTAGAGATGATCATGTGATCAACTCCAAAACAAATCACAGCTGGATTCTTAAGCTTTTTTAATGCTGCAGGTGAAAAAGCATCTTTAAGGGAAGAGCTGGAGGACTTTTCCAGGACTTTGAGTTTACTGGAGAGGATTAATTTTTGTCTTTGCTGGGGTAAACATCCGGATTTTGAAACCCGGACACACTCTGATCTATGTTGGGAAACATCTGACATGTCAGCTGAAGTTCTGGTAAATTCACGAGAAGGCCTCCGTTTTATGCATTTTAAAAAATGTTCAGGATCCGCTTCAGCCGGGAAACAAACGCACAGAAGTGTGGTTGCTGCTCCGTTGGTGCCTCCGTGGGCGCCGGCGCTCCTCGGGGGTTTAGGTGGCGATTGAACCGCAGCAGTGAAAGGGCTTCGCTTCACGTCTTACAAACAGTTGTGCAACAGTTTATATGGATGTTGAATTAAAGTGCTGAGTGAACCATTTCCTGAAAAGCTGCTTTGTGTTTGTGAAAATCAAAGTTTCAGGGATGAAATGTGTTTTATTAATGTGCTGGTTGTGGTTCGTTTCACCTATAAACGACAAGGACTCATCCTCTAAAACTGGCGATTACTTTTATTTATTGGAGTTAACAAGAACCACGAGATCGAACTGTCAGTTTTGGTCTGTGAAGCGTTGACTCCCATCAGGCAGTTCAAGAACTTTGACAGATACTTTGGGGGCTTTTGTGTGACTGTGAGATAAAAACTGGTCCAGTTTCTGAGTCGGGTTCCCGAAACGCGACTGAAGTGACTTGGAAACTGAAGTCTTCAAACCCGTTTTTGTTTTATTGTTGTTTTTAACAGAAATGCAACATTTGCAGATTTGTTTGACTTCTGTGTTTATGCAGCACATTTTTTCTTTTTAAAACCCTTTAACTCGTCTCAGAATCTTAAAATAAAACTGAAAGCAGAGACGGAGATGCGGGTCGTGACTGCGATCATCTTTGGCGTTGACCTCTTTAGCCGCCGTTGGCGTCATAGTTCTGGACATGCTCCGTTTTGAATTTAAGTTAACTGTAATGTCCAGTAGTTCCTTTTCAGAAGCTGTTTTGACCTTTTTATGGGTTGTAAAAATAGTTTTTTGTTTGTTTTTTTGCGATTCTGTAGTTGCAGTGATTTAATATACGAACTGTTTCTGCTTATACTTTGTGTAATGATCAAGAATCTTCTATATATTTATTAATTTATTTATTTATTTAATTTAGAGGAAAAGAAGCGAATACGTCCACCTCAGGAGAAACGTACCATTTGAGAACTGATGGTTTGCTTGAAACCAGTCAGTGACTCTGGATCATCTGAATGGCTGTTTGAAGCTGTTTTCTGTGAGAAAATTCCTGTTTCACAGTTGACAGCGGTCAGATGTGAGCGGCACGCGGAGCCGGATCTGGTTTAATCCCTGGCAGCGGCGTCTGCGACGTGCACCAGACTGTGTTTAAGTCGGTCGAGACCTGCATCCTGCTCAGAGGCTGCTGGCTCCTGAGCCGAGCTGGGGGAGCTGCCTGGGAGGCGGCGCCGGTCCAGCGTGGCCTCAGCGGTGCGCTTCTGGACAGATGTGGGCCGACAGCTGTGTCCGAGTGTGGGAACGAGCCTGAGTGGACTTTTCTTGCTCTCCACCTGCACACGGACAGATTTGTCGGTACGCTTCCATTAAAAAAGACAAACCCACCGTGGTTACTGAAGTAACGTGAAACTGACAAACAGCCATTTATGAACGTTGATAAGTAAAAAAAATCAAACGCTGTTTTTGACTTGTGGTTCAACAAAAAAATACAAAATAAATACATGAACCTAAACTGGCCTGGACAAAAAGGTGGGAGCCTCAGCAGGACAACCTCATGTCATTGCCACTGCACCTGTCACCTGAACCAGCTGAGTTCAGGGGCGGAGCCACATGAACCTTATCTCCGCCCTCTTTCTCTGCATGGTGTACATCTATTGAAATTGGTGTTTCATCTTTGAGAGGAGCAGCAGAAGCTCCATGATGATGTTGGTGAATATAAGGATGGGGACGTTTGATGTTTCTACTCCAGTCTGAGTCTGTGATGTCACAGAACCCTGTAAATCTGAACGCTCGCCGACCGCCAGGTTCCGGCTTACCAGAACTAAGCAACGTGGTTGACATCTTCATACTATGTCTCCTTTAATGTTAAAGAAAAAGTGTTTTTCACAGTCGTGATTCTGAAGCAGCAAACACTGATATCTGACCGTCATGATCGGCAATCAATCAGTGAAAACCCGATTGTTCTTCCTTGGAGAAAATCCAAAGGCGTTGTCAGTTTCATCCAGTAACTATGAAGGAAGTGGTCTTGTTTAAATGAAAAAGACAAAGTCACATTTCACCCTTCAGCGGTGTGATGCTGCAGACCTCCAGAGTCCTTGAATCAAGAACGTTTCCAATAACATCCTCCAAATTTGTTAAACATAGTGGAAGAAGAGAGATTCAGGGACGTTTACCATGTCGTCGTAAGCAGTGGAAGGAGGATGAGGAATGACGGGTTGGTTCTTTTCGAGACGCTGACGCTCCTTTTCCAGCTGGTTTCTCAGGCAGGTGATAATGGAGGTGTGAGTTAACGTTCTGACCTCCTGTGTGAGGGGCCGCCGGTCGCTGGCCGTCTCGTTAGGCTCTCCGTCATGTGACATTTCACAGCGGCTCCCTGAATGTGCCACCCTCCGACCAGCACCCAGCCTTAAAGCTGCCGCCGCCGCCGCTCTGCTGAGGGTCGGTCTAACCGCCTGCTGCCCGCTGTCTCACTAACCTCTCTGTGTCCTCTCTTTGCTGTCGGCGCCCTGCCTCTGACGGGTCTCCCTCTCTCCATCTGTGCCCGTTTTGCCTCTCAGGCCGAAGGACACTAAGGCTGTCTTCAGCTCGGACATCTGTCCGTCTCTGTTTTTCATCTTAGATCAGGTAAGTTCTGCTTTTGCGCCGGGCTTCGCTTTGCTGTTACCTGCTGTTTTGTTTGAATGACCAGTCACCTGTATGTCACCTGACCTGTGTATGTTTATAATCATGCTCGTGTTCCTGCAGCATGTGACACACCTTTTCTTTATTTTTTTCGATGATGAATAGAATATATATGATTTGTGTCTCAAGTTGCTGCAGACAATCTTTCTGTTTCGGTTATTCCTCTGTTCCGACACTCTTTCACGAGCACAGAAATCGTGTTGAGAGCACTGGGACAGAAGCGCTCGACTCAAACAGAGAAGCTTTACTTTCACCTGAGGCCCCGCTGAGCCTGGCCTGCAGCTGAGAGCCGCGCTGCGGCGTTGAGCGCGTTTTAGTAGAACTGCGCGTCCACTCGCTCTCGGGTCGTTGCTGCTCCAGATGTGCTCTGACCAGCTGTTTATTCCTCATTGGGTGCAAAATATCCTGCAAAACCTCGTCATTTTTAAAAAATGTTGTTGTATAAACAGATTTTACATGAATATTGCAAACTGAAGGAAATGTTTGTGTTCACTTGTTTCCATAGTGATGATGAATCTTGCACGCTGCCGTGCTGGTATGTAGTGATTTTATCCAGAATGTTAAATGTTTATAAACTACAAACTACAATCTGGGCTGCGAGAAGAATACCAGGATGGTGCCTTGTTTTTCCTGCACGCAGTTGCTGCAGCGAGCCACTGCAGCAGGGCGGCTTTTACCGTGACACTTACTGCCGTCTGATGAAATCAGCGCTTTACGGTGAAATACTTTCAACAAACATTTTTTTTCACTTAATCAATCGCTCAAACTTTATTTGTATAGCACTTTTCATACAATTGGTGCAGCAGCACAACACATCAACAAGACCGCACACAAAAACAGCAACTAGACGCATACCAATAATAATTAATTGATAATTGATCATTAATATTAGAGCCAGAATGGAGAAAGACAAATGCATAAACCTGCAAGTGAATGAGCTCGTTACATTTAATGACTTTTCTTGCTGGTCTTAACTGTGAATCAGTAAAATAATCAATTATTCACGGATTTGTTCCAGTTGTTTTATTTATTTATTTATTTTTTTAAATAAACGTTTGACTTTGGCAGACGAATGCTTCATCCAGTCACCTGCTGAGTACATTTTGAAAATGATTAGTTTTAAACGTAAGAGAGTCCCGCAGGGACCAGAACTCGGACATCTGCAGCTTTCATCTCTCATAGAAAAACACTGAAACATCCTGAATTCTCACCCTTTTTTATGGACTTTATTCCAAAAAGTGTGTTTGAGTATTACACCGGTCCCTGAAGTATTCTTACACAGGTACTCGGAAGATGTCGTTGTCTTCCAGAGGAGGTCCACGAGTTTGTTTGAATGAAGGTTTAGCGGCGCCGTGTCCCAGCTCACACGTGTGAGACGGTGGGCGGAAGGCAGTCACATGGTGTTTCAGCGAGGCCACGGTAGCGGTCCGTCTATATCCAACACTAAATTTACTTTGGTGAATATTTGTTGGCGATGCGTCTTGCTCCTGCCGTACAACAGTTCCCATGTCAGAAAAGAGGTTAAAGCAAATCATAATTTTAGGTTTTAAAATAGCCGTAATTTTTGCCACCAGCAATTATTTTGTAATCGTCGAAAGCACGTCTATCATTTCATTGTTGAACGGCGAGTCTATCGTGTCAGGACACAGCTGGCTCTCAGGCTCTGATATACGGCCAGCTGCTGGCAGCACACAAGAGCTTTTTTCTTCTAGATGTTTGAGGCCTCCAGGCCGCCGCGAACACCCACAGCACACATCTTCACATACTAAAACCTGGCTGGAATGCAGAGGCGCTCATGGACGAGTGCTCATGTGGGCCTCCGCGTGCTTCGTGTGCAGGAGTGTGTAGTCTGGTCTCGCTGCAGGGAGACTCTTGGTTTACATTAATCAGATTAATGGCCGTGAGTTTTCCAGTGGAGCTTATGTGGTCTGGAGCAGCCTCTCTATGTGTCACTCCATTCTCATCCCATTCTCATCCCTCCCTCAGCTGGTCTTTTCCCCTCCTCCTCCGCATCGACCTGACCCACTTCTCAACAAACCAACAACAAGAATCTCCTTCTGTCTCTCTCCTCCCATCACCCACCTCTTCAGCAGGCCGACATTTAATGCACATATTTCCAAATTGTTCTCTGAATGAGATGACCAGCTCTCTTTTATTTTCCCCTCTCCTTTTTGTGCTCTTTGAACTAATATGGCTTGTTTAAAGGAATTAACTACATAAATATTTTGTACATTTGAAGGGGAAAAAGTGTTGACTCTTGTTTGTGCAGAAGTGGTGTTTTTAACAACAAAGTAAAAAAAACCTTTTTGCAAACGCAGTGTAAAACAAAACTAGGAGCATCAGTTCCTGTTCAGCATCTAAAGAAATCGTCTCCTGAAAACGTTTTACACGAACTTCTGAAAGTTCACCATCATGTATACAATAAATCCGTAAGTACTTGTTTAGCCAGCAGCACAACATCTGGTCGCAAATCTAAAAGTACTGACATTTAAAGCAGAACTGTGGTATTTTTTTATTTTATTTTTATTTTTTGCTCTTGGTTGCCCCCCACAGTTTGACAGTGGTAAATACAAGTCATGAATTGATCCCTACTTGCAGATGGTGACACATGGATTTATCAGTTGAAGTGCTGTACAATCAGGAAAAAAAAACAAGCCTTCGAAACTGAAAGACCGCAGAATCCCAGCTTTCAGAGCAGCGGCGTAGTTGGCTCCAACGTATCCTACCCACCCAACCTCTATTGATAAATATGCATCCTCAGAAATGTAGTTTCTGTGGTGCGACTGCACACAACTCATAAGAGCATCCTCAAATGACGGAAACACCTGGCCGAAGACTGACCATGACTGGTCAACTGTCGCTGTAGCCTGCACAGCCCAACAAGATCCGACAGAGAAGCCTGGTTTCAGTGGAGCGCGATGTCTTGTAACCGACAACCCGAGCAAAGACGATGTCCTCACATCAAAGCAAGAAACCACGGCAACAAAACACAGCAAGGCATCTGCTGATAGGATTCCACTTTGCAGTTTAACAAGATGTCGAGTTCCGCTGTGAAATTTGGACCACCGACGGGACCACCGACGGGACCACCGACGGGACCACCAACGGGACCGCTTGGACCACTGACGGGACCACCGACGGGACCGCCAAAGGGACCAAAGATGGGACCACCGACGGGACTGCTCGGACCACTGACGGGACCGTCGGTGATCCCGTCAGTGGTCCCATCTTTAGTCCCTTTGGCGGTCTCGCCAGTGGTCCGAGCGGTCCCGTCGGTGGTCCCGTTGGTGGTCCCATTGGCGGTCTCGTCAGTGGTCCGAGTGGTCCCGTTGGTGGTCCCATCGGTGGTCCCATCTTTGGTCCAGTTGGTGTTCCCCTCGGTGGTCCCATCTTTGGTCCCGTTGGTAGTCCCTTTGGCGGTCTCGTCAGTGGTCCGAGCGGTCCCGTTGGTGGTCCCATCTTTGGTCCCGTTGGTATTCCCTTTGGCGGTCCCGTTGGTGGTCCCTTTGGCGGTCCCATCTTTGGTCCCATCTTTGGCCCCGTTGGTGGTCCCGTCTGTGGTCCGAGTTTAAAGACGGCGACCACAACACGCCGGACCACTGCGACTTCATCACATGAAGCACAACCAGATAGCAAGTATGAAGTTTTTGTCTCATTTTCCAGACCAAAGATCAGTCAGACCCTCCTGCAACACAACAAGCCACATTTCTGACGGCGATGACATCTGGACTCAGCAGCTGGTTTGAAGTTGAAAGGGAGGCTGATTTTCTGCACCGGGAACCTTCATGTGGTGTTTTTAGAGAAAATAACTCCACGTATTTAAAAGCCTGCTGCTGTGTGGATAAACCTGTTTGTCAGCCCGAACACAAACTAAACCTGAAACAGTCATGAAACATAACAAAAGCGTGACGTGTTCTCTCTGCTGAAATGGATCTGCTGATCGGTGCTGAGACTTTGTGCCAACAGGAAGCGAAAGACACGTTTTAAATGTTGCAGTGACGCTGCGAGTTTCTGATCAAATCAGCTGTTTACCCTTTGTGACATGTTCAGATGCTGTTTTCTTACCACTGAAATCAGTTCAGTCTGTAAGTATCAGTGTTTATATTTTATATATGTTTTGGCTTCAAATAGGCTCCAAAGTTTGTCGTTTGTTGTTCCACTGCCTGACTTCCAGTGCACATGCAGAACAGGATTTCTCTAACCTCGCGCTTATGTTGACAGCTTTTGTTCCCAAACACAACCTTCACGCTGACGTCTGAGGGACCTTGTGCTGCTCACGGCGGCGGTGAAGTTTCATTTGGATTTATGGTTTCTTTTTAAATAGTGCCAATGTGAGTCAAAGGTGTATTTGTGTATTTTCCCTCTGAGTCACACAGAATGTTGCACTTTTACATCACCATGGAGACCCCTCATCACCATGGAGACCCCTGGCTGCCAGTCACAACTCATCACCATGGAGACCCCAGACCTTATTTAGAACTATACAATGAAACCCAAGAAGACCGAATGAAGCAAAGCGCAGAAGTGAACCAGCACTTATTGTCTTTGGTGTGTGTCTGCAGCGTTTTTGAACTGCAGTTAAAACTTAAGATCACAATGCTACGACAAAGAAGCAGCAACGTATCAATTTACCAAAAAAAACTAAACCACTTCTGTTTCGCGTCCATTTCCCGTGTCGTGTCTGGCGAGTGATTTCCTGACAGATTGTGGTTTGTTGTAACGACCAGTACCAGAACCCCACGGCGTCAGCTCTCGGATCAATGTTGCATTTTATAATGATTTATAATGATTTCTTTGCTTTTTGTTTGCATCAGACTTGTGGACGTCTGCTTGCAAATACAAAACATGTCTTGATGATAGAGGGCTGAAAACAAAGTGCACATTTGAGTTTAATCTGGGTTATTCGATCCGTTGTGGCTCAGTTACGGTACTGAGGAGTGTTAAGTCACCAGGTGTGGCCCGAAGGTCATGACTGGGCCTGGCTGTAGTTATGGCAGGTGTGGCTCGTCGGTGACGTTGGACTCGACTGATGATGTTTGGAAAAGTGTAAATCAGTTCTCAGAAAACTCCACCTCTGAAGCTGGTGGATGACCATGAATCTGGCTTTACTCTTCAGGCTGGTGTTTTGGTGACGACTTGTCACCCGCAGCTGATTCTTGGACTCGCGCCCGGTCGACAGGTGGGAGCTACCTGCGCTGTCTGACTTACCAGACCGATTTAGGTTTCATGATGCACATGGCGATGCAGCACCTCTACTTCCAGCTCCTGCTTCTTTATCCAGCTTTGTCTGTCTCAGACGAAACGGCCTAAACCTGTTACTGCTGGTTGTAGGTGCACTGTGACGGCTGAAGACGCCTCACACCTCGGATTTTGCGCTCGATCCGCAGGTTTTCTGAGATGTTCTGCAGGGATTAAATGTGTGCAGCAGTTGCTCTGGATCCCCAGCTGAGGTTTTCCTGCCAACTGTGCCACATTTCCGGCTAATATTTCTGGTGTTGATGTGTGGAAACGGCTGCTGTGAAGCCTCCGCTCACAGTTTTATGATGAATTCTTTAATAATCTGTAAAATGAAATGTAAAATGCAAAATATAAAAGCTAGACCAAAAAAATAAAGATGAATAAACTTATCTGTATATCTCAACCTGCACAGACAAGTACTGTTTATTTACATGCTTATTATTGCACATTTAGAAACTACTACATCTTTGCCTTTAACGCCCAGCGGCCTGGTCACCAGGCTGCTTGTTTTAGGCCTCAGTAACTCTTCGTTTGTGGATTAAGATCTTTTTTTTTTTTTTTTTTTTTTCCTCCAACAACTCACAGACGGACGGGTTCATGTACTGACGGTTACCTCAGACTGAATATAAAAAAGACTGATGCCCCACTTCATCGGAGGATGTGAAAAAGGTGTTTATTTTTGCAGAGGATTTTGCATGAACCATCAACTCGACTTCCATAGTTGTTTTGTGTCGTTTTTGTTTTTGAAGCAGCAGTTTCTTGGTTATGGTGAAGACTAATAACTGGTCTGCATTGCTGCATAGAGGAAACTGACATATTTCCTAACAGCTGCGTAGAGGCACTCAGTCTCACACGATACACTTGGCGTAACCCCCCTCACACACACACACACTCAGACGAACTCCTGGCAGCCAAAACTTTACAATCAGAGTCATCTTGACCCCGTGTTACTGAGCGGATAAAAAAATACAAAAGAACATGCTTCTTAGAAGGCAAATGATAATGAAAACTAAGCTTTTGTGTTGGTTGATTTTATGCCATGTCATACGTGGGTGTTTATTGAACTGCTGACATGCTGCTTGAGCAGCATATTTGCCTCCCCCTGTCAGAAACCGTAAGTTTAATCCTGCATTTCCTTTTTTGATGCGGTAATCCAGAGGTCAGCAGCAGTTGGGTTCAGTTAGAGGACAGCGTTGTTTTGCTGAATTATGGCACAGCAAACCTGTGTTGTGTTTTATTGATTGCAGCCGTAAAAAAGATTTTTCTCCGTAGGTCGGGTTGTCTGGGTTGCGCTACAGTAACAGAGGCAGTTCACTGCTCATCCAGCCCCTAATGATCTCACTTTAGAAAAGGAAATGTCTTCAAGCTGCACATCTTATATTCTTACATTTAAAACAACAGGGGTGTTTATCTCCTCTGATACACACTAGAAGACATTAAGTTATGTTTCAGTGAGGCATTTTTAAATGGAACATTTTGATTTCATTTAATGCCATTTCATACGGGACACCAATCAATACTGCATGTATTTGAAGTCGGGTGAAGAGTGAATTGTGGAGATGAACTCTGGTTTTTTGAACTATTTAAGTCCTTTTTAACTGGTCGATGGTTTGGCATTGCTTTTGGACCCGTTTTACGATGAATGGAGGACTGATCCTGATGCAGCTGCAGATGCACCCTCAAGACTTACAGCCCAGTCCAGCCATTTCACTTTACTGTTTTAATAGACTTTTCTCATTCTTCAGCTGCATTAGCCGTTAGTTTGGGGGACGTGGAGGTACTGATCCACTGGAGTCCTGAGCTTAGCTGAGCTGTGAAGGGGACGGACCGTTTCAGTGAGTTTTTTGGTTCGGTGCACTCCGAACTCACCTTTATTGAAAAAGTGTGAGGTGTGATGTTTACACCACCATGCATCGTTATGGCGGGTCAGAGGAGCAGCACTGCAGGGTTATCAGCCCAACAGTGAAAACAGCAGTGATGTTTGCGGTTTGTTTGCGAATTAAAGCCGGGGGTGATTAAAGCTTGGTCTGACTCGGTCTGACTCGGTCTTTGCTGAGATTTGTTGCCCACAGTCTTTTGTGTATCTTTATATTTGTCTCCAGTGGCTTTAAATGTGTTAAACCTCCCTGAAGGTCTGAAGGAACAGTAATTGGTGATCCACGATGCAGTCGGTTTCACATACTGGCTCATGTTCCAGCACGCTGGTGGCAGATGCCTCTGCAGCTGTCGGTACGCCTGTAACTTTCCTGAGACGCACACCAACGCACACCAACACACACCAACACACACCAACACACGCCAACACACACTCTGCCATCCGTCTGTTGCTTCCAGTACAGTCGACACTGCTGCATGTGTCACTCGTCTCCTCCAGTCCACACAGAGGGGTTCAGCGTGCACCCTCCCGGGCCTGCCGCTGGCCAGTCTGAGGTTGTGTAACTGGAAGAACTCCGGCGTTTATTTATCGCTTACTCCCACAGTATTCCCTGCAGATCTCACCAAGGTTACAGATGTACACGGCATCTAATTGAGAGCCAGTCTGCTCCCAGTGCTGATATTGTGAGTTAACTATTTACAGCAGGGAGCATTTTAAAGCTGGGAGAGGAGGGATAATAACCAGGAACTTCTCACAGTCTTGTCGAACATGTTCTCATCCAGAAAATATTTGGTGATCAAATGTGCAAACACTTCTGGAGAACCTCACCTTAAATATCATGAAGTCCATTACTGCTGCGTTCATACACTGCAGTAGACAAGTGTTTGTGGACTTAAAAGTATCTTAGTCTTTTTTTTTGTTTTTTGTTTCTATTTATAAACCAAGCTCACTTTATGTGCCATTTTCTAACTTTAAAGGAGACGTATTTTTCACAACTTATTGACGTAGGTCTTCACATGATTTCCGTGTAGCCTTGTCAGAATCTCCATACCGGTCTCTCCTGCATGTCCTGGGTTCGACCCCGGTTGGACATGTGAGAAATGCCTCGCTGGGGGCGTGTCCAGCAGGGCTTCCAGTGCTGGTTCGGAGCTACTAAATTTAGAGCGACTCTTTTGGTTTTGAAACTAAAAGAAAAACCAGGACAGATCCAGGAAAACTTGTTGAGCTGCAAGCAAGAACCGGTTATGTCGGGGGCGAGGCCGAGTTTACCCTGCCAACAAAAGCACTGGTACCGCCACTGTCGGCATGAAAAATGTTTTAAATCTGCAGCCGGCGTTTGTGAACGTCCCTCAGCCCACTGCTGGAAACGGGATTCACAGCAGCTCACTTTAAAAACGGTGCTCACATCTTCAGTAAAGAACTCTTTCGAGTGTTTTTAATAGGCGTTTATGAATTTCACCCAAAACGGCAGATATAAATCCTGTTTTTAGCAGAGTTCAGAGTTCAGAGTCTACATCTGGAAATGGCAACGGTGCAGTGACAAACGTTCACAAACACCACCTGCAATAAGCTTTTATTAAGGCAAAGTGACGATTTGAAGCCACTGGTTTTGGAGCCGAGCGCTGGTATCTGTGTCATTTGGATCTGTGGACTTCAGAGTTCAGTAAAGGAGGTCCAAGACTGGGCGAGACATAACGGTGTAATGACGGGGCTCCGAGGAGGCTCTGTGTGTGGCCGGAGAAGCAAACCAGTTCTTAAAAGGCTTCGGGGCAGAACCGCTTCTGAACGGGCTCTGTTGCCAGACCGGGACCGGGATCGGTTTCAAGTTGGCCCTAAACAGACGCTGCTTTTAGTTTTTTCCACACTGCCGAGCAGCTGCTTTGCTGTTTTGTGCAGGTAGAAATCTGCAGGGGTTTGGTTTGCAAATACAGCGGGGAGTGAAGTTTGACGTCAAATTGTCACATATGTGTAACAGGAAAGGCTTAAGTTCTACTGTGGTTGTTTTACATATTTTTATTTGCATCTGTCCTATTTATGAGCAGAAAAGGATAACCTGGAAGTTTAAAGTTTTAAGTAGACATGCTTTTGTCATTGAATTCAAATTCGCAGTCCAGCTGTTTATATATTAGCATTCAGCGTAACAATAATACCTGGATGGGATTTTTTTATTTATGTATTTATTCATAAAACCAAGCCCCAGTAACCAGGTTTCTTCATCTTTTATTTGGGTCTTTTTGGGACTGATGACGACGTATTGATATATTGATATCATCGGTTGGTGTATTTTTAGCAGTAACCTGGAGGCTTGAATTTGAAGAATTCATGGGGCGTTTCATGTCATTTCTTCTGCAGCCCAAAGTTGGCAGATGTTGCATCAAAACTTAAAAAACTGCCCACAAAGTGTCCGCTCCTTTTAAAGAAAAAAGAAAAGGAAAGAAAGAAGTCCTCATGAGTAGTTTGTTGCTGGTTTAATTCTGACAGAAGACCAGAAACGCAGTTGGGCCTGAAGTCGGTGGCATGATTTCCTCTCCGTTGTTGTGTCTGCACCAGGAAGTTGTCTGGCCTTGACATCGGGGTTTTGTCCAACGGGACGACGTCACAGAGGAAGTGGATGTATGGGAAGGTCGGGTCACAGTGAACCGTTGGCAGAGTTCAGCAGACTCACCGCAGAGCTCCGAAAAAGAAACTTTCAGGTCCTGTTGTTGAGCAGACGAGTGTAAACTGCACCTTTGTTTGTTTGCATCACCTCCATCTGCTGCGAGGAAAACATCCTGGTTTGTGAGGAAACTTTCTTCTAAGAGGAACATCTGCTGGACTTTTCTTTCACTAGAAGATGGAATGGAATAAAACTTCATAAATCCACACGAGAAAATTACACTCTTGAATGAACTAAGAATAAATGAAGCGAGGTGCAAAACATTTAATCAGTTAAACTGAAAGTTTAACTTGGAAGATCAGTGATGTCGTAAAGAGACAAAAAGGTGTGGTTGGAATTTGCAGAGATCTCTGGCTGCGGTTGTGCTTTTGTTGATTTGCTGACATCACATGCAGAGTTGGCAGGTAACTCAGGTGAACTTCCTCGGGGTGCGGCGACCCTGTAGAGCAGCGTCCAGTTAACAAATCCAGCATTGCACCATGTTTCTCTCTGAAATGCTGGGGTTTACGAGTCAACGCAGTGCATGATACATGCACATAAAGGCACTCTGACCCCACTGGGAAAGCAAGTTCATGTGTCGGCTGCTGGTGCAGGACGCCACAGAGTTCAGGTCCAGGGGGAGCGAGTGGCACTGCTGGGCCTGCCGGACCGTCCCCACTCATTAGTACAACATTGTCCGTGGCTCTTTTGCCACCAGAGCAGCCCTGCATGCCCCCATGTGGTCATAAATTGTATTTGTCCTCCATTAGTGGACACTTTCTGCTTTCCAACTTGGTTCAAATGTTTTAAAAAGGTTTTTGCTGTGTTGGTTTTTTTAAATGAAGCTGCTGAATCAGGTTGTGTCTGAACAGGAGCGGCCGCCTGAATTAAAGGGCTCACTGGCAAAACTGGAGCGTTTTTGGAGCTTTTAGTGGAAATCAAATCGGAGGAAGCGGGTTGATACCTGGTAGAGGCCTGTGACTGGTGGGGGCTGGGGGGTGGAGGCGTTTCTTTTGTGGTTTATGTCGCTCTCTAAATCTCCGACTTTGACGTTTGCGTTGACCGTGTCCTTCTCTGTCTCTGCAGCTTCTTCAGCAGCCGCCACCATTCTGTGCTGCAGGGGCGACCCCGACATGTCTTCTGACGGAGACCTCAGCGAACTCGGGAGCTCTGACAGCTTCTGGGAGGTAGAGTAGCAGCGCAGTCATCTCTGTACAAAAACGTGACTTCAAGCAAAAGTCTCCACAGTCACTGTGCTTCATGGGACTTCAGCGTTGTTTTCATCAACGTAATGAATTTACTCCTATTTTAAAAAGCTTTGGCAAGTTAAAGGTCATTACGTTAGATGTGCGCATCAGATACGGCGAGTATAAATCTGATAGTGACTCGTCTGTATGGAGGACACAGAGTATCGCCTACATGATCATCACCTCGTCGTTTAGACCCACAAAGACCTGGATGAAGCTGCCGTATGAAAACGGACCAAAAACCCACACTGAGCCTTCCTGGGGGCATGTAGACCGGATCCAGTGACTCTCCGAGGTTTACGGGGACTGGAGAGCTCATGCTGTCATCTGACTTTTTCTCTGGTAGCATCCACACTGCAGATACGAAGGCCGCAGTGACAAAGCAGCAGCTGGTAGGTGGTCCTAGCTTTCACCGTGAGTCCCGTTGACTCCTGGTCCCGTAGTCGGATATCTGGATCTCTGTTTTCTGGATGCAACTTTGGGTACTTAGGTCTGGATTGGTTCAGAAGTGGAAAAAAACTATTTATTTGATACCAATTATAATTTTGTTTACGTGTAATTCTAAAAAGAAGAAGACGTGGAAAGATGTAGACCATAAAACAGTCATCTCTGCGACGGCTTCGTCTCACAGGCCTGCTGGCTCGACTCCGACTATTTGGGAAGCTGCAGTAGAAGATGTTCTGCTGGAGAGGATGTTCCGCCTCTGATCGGAACTACGCTATCACACTGAAAATTTCTGGAAAACACGAGACGAGTCCTCGAGGTTCGCTGGAGGCCGTTGATGTCCGTTTAGGCCTGCAGCCTCAAACCTGACTACATTCATCACTGATGGTTTTGGGCTGTGGTGTATTGTGGTGCGGGGAGGTGAGCCGAGAAGACCGGGCTGCAGCAGAGGCCGTCAGAGCCGCTTTGCAGTTCTTGAATGGAGACAAAGACGCGTAATGAGTCTCTGATGACGGACTGGCGGATTCACATCCCTCCGTGTGGAAACGACACACAAACCGGTCCACGTTCTCGCTTCACTCTTTCACTTCACTTTTTGTTTCCGATAACAGTGAGATCAAGCATCCTGTTAGTTTGGTAACTTGCACTCAGCCAGCAGAGCAACAGGTGATGGTAGTTGCTGAGACGAGATCTGTGTGTGTCTGCAGCCGGGGAACTACAAAAGGACGGTGAAGCGGATCGACGACGGCCACCGACTCTGTAACGAGCTCGTCAGCTGCTTCCAGGAGAGGGCCAAGATAGAGAAGAGCTACGCCCTTCAGCTGAGCGACTGGGCCAAGAGGTGGAGGGGCGTTGTGGAGAAAGGTCTGTTAGTTTGTGTTCTCTTGTTTAAATCAGTAATCGGATGGTTCTAGATGTTCCTGTGTCCAACTCCAGACGACATCCTCAGATGTCCTGTTTTGGCTGTTTCTGCCTCCGATTTGACTAACATGTTTATTAAAATGCAGAAGTTGGTGCACATTCATTTTTTTACATCGTCTGTGTTCGTCGTGTAAAGTTACTTAAAACATTTAGACAAAAATGGTTTGAGCGCCGCTCTTCTGCTGATGATGTAACGTGACTCTTACAAACATGGCTCCATCCCCGTCCGCTTCCTCCTCAGGGCCTCAGTACGGCACCCTGGAAAAGGCGTGGCACGCCTTCATGCAGGCGGCCGATCGCATCAGCGAGCTGCATCTGGAGCTGCGGGAGCGGCTGGCGGGCGAGGACAGCGAGAGCGTCCGCAACTGGCAGAAAGATGCCTTCCACAAGCAGATGATGGGAGGATTCAGGGAGACCAAAGACGCGGACGACGGCTTCCGCAAAGCTCAGAAACCCTGGGTCCGCAAACTGAAAGAGGTGACGGCTCTTCTGAAGATGCTCCGTTAAGGCTTTTGCAGACTGCCGTCTTTACACTCTCGTAAGATCATCTCACTCTGTACGCAGGACCAGCGTGACGGTGGTCGCGGCGTCACTCACAGAGCACGACGTGAGACAGCCCATCTGTCTGAGGGAATTATGTCAATTCTGTGTCCTAGTTTGAAGTGAAATTTCAGAGTTAAATGTTTGAAAGACCGGGTACTAGATGAACCTGGCAGTTCCTGGATCTGGATTTTGGTCGCCGTCTTGTCTTGAACTTACCGTAACCTTACTCGTAACCGGGTTTTGAGAATCACGTCATGATTTGTTCGTTACATGCAGAAGCGGCAGGCTGTAAATATGTTTATTTGGCTATTTTACATGGAGGTCAGTTGAGATCGACTCGCTTTTGAAGTCAGCCTCCGGTGGTTCATGAATTAACTGCAACTGTTCGCGCTTCCTGGTTGGCTTCAACCCAGAAGTTGGAATGTTCACGCTTGAATTGAATTTCCACTGAAACCTGCAAAAATGTTGAGATTTTTCCGCAGATTGAGCTGAACAAAGCTGACCTAAACATAGCTCAGTCATCAGTGATTCACTGACCAGGTGACGTTGGCTGGAGGTAATCCCAGGAGCGGGTGGAGACACCGTCGACTCCTGCTGACATCTAGTCTCATTTAACACGCCGCACGGCGGTCCATTCAGATTTGCTCTTTAGCTGCTTTGCAGATTTGGCCTTTACTTCTGCATTTTTTAGGAGATGCTGAGCTGCACGTGCGTTAATTATGACACTTGTGATTTGTTGTGTGTGAAGGTGGAGTCCAGTAAGAAGAGCTACCACCAGACTCGGAAAGAGGAGTGGACAGCGGTTACCAGGGAAACGCACGCGAAGGCTGACCCGTCCAAGTCGCAGGAAGAAGTCCGCAAATACACGGCCCGGGTGGAGCGCTGCAGCCAGGACGCCGAGAAAGTACAGCGCCCAGACACAGACACGCATTCACACATGCAGAGGCACATAAACCCGCGAGCAGCCCTGCTGGTACCAGTCTGGGTGTGACACCGACAACATGACCAGGCCTGCTTTTTCTGGTCCTGCTGCACACAAACGCATACACGCACACGCATGCACACACACACACACGCACACACACACACGCATGCACACACACACACACGCACACACAGCAGAGAAAATGAGGAATAAACAGGGAAATCCTGAGACGGGTTCAGGATCAGTGGGTACGCAGAGCGGTCTCTGGCTGCCGCGGACCTCGTAAACAATGTTGATGTCAGCAAGGATGTGAGATCCACCATCGTGACACTTTGAAGAAAGAAAACAGCCTCCAGACGTCTTCTTGTCCTAACCAGTCTGGATGCTCTACGGTTGTGTCACTGCTTCGGTATAGTTCTGAGAAAACAAAAGTACTCTCTTTGAATTATGTTGTGAAAAATGTGTTATAGAGTAACGAGGCAAGACTGAACACCGCTGATCACGCGGCCACGAGCAGAACTACAGGAAAAACACCTTACCACAAACCAACGTGCGTGTGTTAAGAGTCTGGCGTCACGTAATGTTTCTGGAAAAATACCCGTCAGTCACGCAGAAACGCGAGACTGACGGGTATTTTTCCAGAAACATTACGTGCCCAGCGGCCTTGCAGCTGTACGTTGCAGCGATGCGTCTCGTCTTCTGTACGGCGGCGAGCGCTGCAGTCTGATGGGGGATTCACGGCCCAGAAGACGGTAGTTTAAGTTCTCAGCTGCAAGCGATGAGTTGTTGTGTTTGTACCACAACCTGGTCCTCAAATCAGCTACAATAAGGAAAACAAAACGGAGCGACGCGATTATTCAATGACTTCTGGAACCAACTACACCAGCGTAAAGTTTTTCTGTTTTTGGTTGTTTTTGTCCGATGTAGGTAAATGTTAGTTGGCGTTTCGTCATGCGCGGCTCCAATAACGTCCCACCAAGGTGATTCAATCAGGTCCAGGTCTGGACTTTGACCGGGCCGTCAATAACCTTCACGGGTTTGTTTGTCAGACGTAGCAGATGTGCTCGTCTCTTCGGGCTGCAGATGCTTCAGCCTTTGAACACACGTCTCTCAGTTTTTGCGTCAGTCATGAACTCCAGAGTTCTGTGGGTGTAAAACCCGAACCATCACCTCTCCAGCACCGTGCGTGACAGCTGGTCTGAGAGGTTTGTGATCATTTACTCCTTGAGTGGGTTTTTAAATGTCTCAGTGTATTAAAGCTGAACATTTGAACTTTCGTCTGTGTTGTTCCAGAAGTCCTGCGCTTGGTGCAGATGCCGCCGTTTCTTCTTCCAGCCTCTCCAAACATCCACACTTGTTCAGTCTTGTCCTAATTGTGCAGTTATGAGCTTTAACATTTGACATAACGGACGTAACGGAGGCTTGTAAAGTCTGACATGTAATATTTCTCTGATCTCTGAACGGTTTAATCTTGAGTTAAACCTGTTTTCTCGTCCATGGACAAAAACGGGGAAACTGCCTCGGATATTTTCCACTTGTGAATAATCCTTTTTCAGCGTTTACTGTTGAACTCCAAATCCTTCCCGGATCCCCGTGAGGCAGCAGCTTCTCCAGCGTTGAGCTGTGCAGTTCAAATCAAAATGGGCTCCTAACGAGAACAGAAACGGTGAAGTTGAGAAGGAAAAAAACATTTTGGTGCAAATTCTGGTGTTCTGAAGGACGTGAGACCGTCGTCGAGTGGTTCCTGCCTCCTTTTTGAGCGTGACGTAGTTGTTTATTTAAGTCATTCTGAGGTTGCGCTGTTGTTTCTGGACGAAGACGTGTAAGCGGCCGTTCCTTTTGGTGGTCTGAAATGTCGTTTATGCCACAATTTAAGTTCAGTGAGGAAATTACAACATTTTTAGTTCAAATAAATTCAACATGCTTCAAAAGTAATGTGAGAGATATTTTTAAAGAAATCACAATTTCAAAGTAATAATAATAAAATCATGATTATAATTATTTTTTTCCCTAAATTGAGCAGCTCTGCTATAAGATATCTGCTGATGTCTTTCCTCTTTGGCATGGTGTTAATGCATGCCTGAGAGATCTGGAACAGCAAAGTTACAAAGTTTCTTTCCTGTAAATACTGAGACAGTTGTTGAAGATCTGAGGTTTTATTTGACTTATTCTAACATCTAGAAAGGACCAGATGGTTTTATGTGTTGATGTGTAAATCTGAGAAGGAAACGAGGGTTTGTTGTTGTTTTCTTTTGTTTTTTTGTTTTTTTATTTGACTGCACGGCTGCACACGTGGATCAGAGTTGTAGTATTTGTCCTCCAAAGGTCTCGCTTTTTACTTTCAGTTGACTTTTATTTATATAGCATCTATTACACGACAAATCGTGTGCAGGCGGTTTCCAGAGACCAGAACACGACCCCCGAACGGCGGGAAAAAACTCCCCTTTAAGGGGTAAAAACTTTGATCAGGACCTGGAGCATGACGCGGCACAGCTGGTTTTGACTGAAAGCCGGTAACGTCGCTGGTCTGAGTACAGAGTCCCTCGGTCGGTTTACGAAGTCGCCGTGTGTTTGCGTTGCAGGCTAAGGAGCGCTACATGAAGGCTCTGGAGGAGCTGAACCGCTGCAACCCTCGCTACATGGAGGACATGGAGCAGGTGTTCGACCTCACCCAGGAGGCCGAGCGCAAGAGGCTGCGCTTCTTCAAAGACGTCCTGCTGGACGTCCACACACACCTCGACCTGTCCGTCAAAGAGGGGTAAGACGAACGTCGTGAGAGGAGAGCGGGTCAGGTGACCCGGGGGAGCATGCAGCGCCCGCATGGCTGGACATGTGTGGGAACGTGTGTACAGACGGGTTAATGCACAACTCGCTGTTGTTCATTAACCGCTGACCTCTGATTTTGTTTGAACGCCGTCGAGTCGCGGTCGACCTGAGAGCTGCTCTTTAAAGAAGCCTCGTGTTTTACAGCAACGGCGTTGCCCAAACTTTACTCGTGTTCATGTTTTCTGGGACTCCACGTGAAGGGACTTGGAGTTGTCGGGGCAGAGTAATGAGCAGGTTCCTAATGACAGACCACCTGTCCTTCCTCCACCTCCTACGCTCATCTGACTCACAAACATCAGCCTGATGGAGCCTGTCATTGACCTGAACTTAACTAACCCCCCACACACGAGTCTGAAAATCCACGTTGACCCGTGAGCCAGCGGTCCAGCGGACCGGGCAGACCTGTGAAGTGGAGCGTTTTCAGCGGTTCGTTTTTAAAAAATCATCTCCTGAGCCCTTAAAGCTCTGGTATTCAGGTTTAGTGGAAAACTTGATCCGACCTGGAAGAATCTTGTGTACATGTCCTCTAAATAAAGACGCAAACTCGCTCCATAATTGTTAATGATAGTGCAAATGAAAGTCCTCCTTTAGTTTAGAAAACCCGAAATGAAAGACGAGCCGGAGGCTGCGAGACGCTGTGGAGATGTGAGGTTTCAGTTTGGGATGTTTGTTGGTCTGATCTTCACTGAAAGCAGAGAAGATGTGATGATTGGAGGTCTGTTTGTCCACTAGCTTCAAAAACCTGCACCAGGACCTGGGTCAGACCATCCGAGCAGCCAACGACGCCGAGGACCTGCGATGGTGGAGGAACACCCACGGACCCGGCATGAGCATGAACTGGCCCCAGTTTGAGGTGTGCACACACCGACACACACTGCTCTGTCATGCCCACTCACATTGGGAATTGTTTACAGTCATTCCCTTTTTCCTGGAAGCCTGAAGGAACTCAGTGCTGTGAAGGACTTCAGTAGGTGTGTGTTACTCAAGTCGTGGAGACATTGATGTGTTTACTTCGTCAAATTATTGGGACAGAAGGTCTGTTCAGAACAGTAAGTCATTAACTGCAGCGCGTGGGCTCGTTGTTTAAAGGTAGAAGAAGAGGCAGTTATGGATTCGTTCGCTGCGTGAGGAATGATTGTCGGTCAGTCCAGCGTGATTGTGAAATAGTTGTGTGTTTGAGAGAAACGTGCTGAATATTAAACAGGTTTACAGTGAAAGCCTTGTTTTGTAGCTCAGTGCACTGAGTGGGGTCAGGAATGTTGCGCACACACACACACACACACACACACACACACACACACACACACACACACACTCAGGTTCATATCTGTTAGTGGAAATCTCCAGATGTTACTTGGATGAAGCAGACTGGCAGCTGAGGATAAACAAATATTTGCAGATGTGGAAACCCAAACAGCCGATTGTGCAGCTCGGATGCTCAGAGCAGCCGTCCAGTCTCGGTCAAAGTCCTGACTTCATGGCGAAACGTTCCTGCAGAAGCAGGATTTTTGTTTCTTTTTTTGTTGTCTTTGGCCACACCAGGGGTAAATGTCTTCTGTATTTGCCCGAGGTGAAGTTGAATTCATTTCTACCGGACCAGATCGATCATTTAGACGAACATAAGCTGCTTCTGGACAAGAGGAACCTCATTCAACCGCGTTTTTTCTTGTTGTCACCCCTCTGGAACTGCAGACTGTCCTTTTAGAACTCATTTTGTAGTTTCTTTTCTCGTTTTAAATATTTATTTTTTGGATCCTACCAGGCACTGAAATGTTGCGGTCTGGCCGCACCACGCCAGCCGCTGTAAAACGCCGTTCACGTCGGTGGTGGCGGTCCCGCCAGATGAATCAGAGGCCTGGCATTGTTTGTTGAAAATGTGCTGATTTTCTGAAAGCAGCAGAAAAATATAAATCTCTCTTGATTTTCCTCTTTCTGTTTTAATGGAGATTTTCTTTTCTGGAAAGCGTCTGTCGGTTTGGCAAAACCAGGAATAACATTTTCAAGTGAGCCAGTTCTGGCTTCCATTTAGGTCTCATTGCGGTTGGAAAAGTTGCAGGAACAGTGATGTCTTTCATCTCCTCAGAGGTTCTTCTGAGTCAGGCCTGAAGCAGAAACACCTGATGTGATGATCCGCGCCTTTCCACAGCCTCCAGGGACATCGTAAAGGTGCTGTTGTCCGACGGGACACCACGTGCATTTGGGAAGATTTTGTGCGTTTTCAAGCGTTTTCTCGTCCTGTTGAGGACATTTTGAACATATTTCTAATTTTTTAAATGTCCGTTGTTGCACCCAGCTGTAAACGGTTTGATGTGTGAGCTGGTCGGACGTACGCGTTGGAATCATCAGCATTCTTTTTACCCTTTTTTTTTTTTTTTCTTTATTGGTACGTTGAAGGCGTGTCAGAAACGCAACGCTGCTGTGCGAGTGGACCAAAGTCAGAACCGGTCAAACGAGTCTCGTCAGCTTTAGGTAAACGAACATAAACATGAACCTGCTGAAAGGAACTCGTCCGAGGTGGAGGTGAATCGTGCAGGACTCTGCATCAGTTCAGTTTGTTTTTTATGTAGGCAAACTCCTCCCCCTGATTGTTCCACAGTTCTCCGTCACTCATTCCTAAATGCAGTTTCCACTTACAATCCAACATTCACCCTGAGCTGGAAGCAGCGCTCTCCCTCGGAGGTTGCAGCGTTAAGACGGGTCCTGTTTCCGCCTCCACTGTCCACGTGTGCATTCACAGTGACCCCTCAGAGGCGCGGCGTTTCCTCTGCAGCCGGTGCTTTCACAAAGCTGCGCGGCGTTCCACAAGCCGAAGAAAGTCCTCTTCTTTATTTCACGTTTCACTGACAGAAACTGGTCCCTGATGTCCCTGATGTCCCTGCTGTCCCTGATGTCCCTGATGTCCCTGCTGACGGGGTTTCATTCAGTTGGCACCAAAAGAAGGGCAAAAAACAAAAATCCTAATAATGAAAGTCAGACAACAGCACATTTATGAGGATCCTCTGACTGGAGCTCAGCAACAAAGGGTGGAGAGGGTGTGGAGATGCACAGTAATCACATCCGCTGTATCATCTTCAGGCCTGACGTGTCACATGGGCCGGCGCTTCGCTCGATGCTCTGCCAGCAGGCCTGAGCGCTACTATCAGACGGCCCATCGCCGTCTCTCGCCGGCGCTCTCATGGACCGATTCCATCCTTTACGTGGAGTTTGCAGCGACCTTCGCTCCCCTGTCGGGTCTTCCCACAGCACTCATTTCACCCCCCGATGCCTCCGTTACTCCCTCCCAGGATCAAGGGAGGCGGGGCGTCGCTGCGCCTCCTGTGGTGAGGAGTCCAGCGCCAGAACGGGCCGTCAGACGACCCTCACCTGACACTGGTGTAGTTTTGTGTGTTGATGCAGAACCTTCACAATCAACGTGATTGATTTATTAATCACTGCAGCTCTGCCTGCAGGAAGAAGCAAAAACCAACGGAAACAAACGCCAGATCCCAGCACAGCGGCGCTCTCGGCCTTTTAACATGTTTTCAGAAACTGTTATTTGACGCGTTGAACACGTTTCCAGTCTCTCCAGGTTGGTCGTACGCAGCTGTAATAGGACACATTTATTTGTTTATGTGCACTAATGATCAGTTTTTTATTTGGTTTAAGTCAACTGACATTTATGGATCCAACTCAGTATTTGTATAATATTTATGGAAGGTGGAACAAATAAGAGCCCGTGGGCGTGTCGCAGCACTTTAACCACGAGTAAACACTCATTTAGCCGCCTTGTGTGTTTTTTTTGTTTTTTTTCCACCGTTGGAGACGGAGGAAGAAGTCGGCAGACTGGAGTGCATCTCTGTGTTTCTGTCCTCTGAGGAATCTCCCGCCGTTCCCACAGTGCCGCTGACACGCAAACAGAGCGCCATTGTCCTGCCGTGCACGTTCACACACTTACACGGGCCTACTATACTTGTGAGGACGCTCGGCCAAACTGGCTTCATTCACAACTCCAACTTTAATCCTCCTGCTGCGTCCACATGTTAAAGGGCGGCGAGGTGTCGTGACGGTGGAGGAAACCTCCAGCTGCTGTCTGAATGTGGTATTATTCCTGAACCTTTAGGGACGTTGGCGTCGCTACGCCTCTCTTGTAGTGCAGAGTCGCTCTGAGACTGTAAATACCAGTAACCGTATCTCCAACTGCCCTTTTCCCTCCCAGCTGCACCCTGTTATTGTGTTAAGTGTGTGTGTTGCATGGGTGTGAACCGAGACGGGAATCTGTGCTGATATCTGACATTTAAAAAAAATAAAAAAATAAAAAAAGGTTCTGAAAGGTTTGAATTTGTCATGTTAGTAAATGAGCCGGCTCGGCTTTTACGGGTGTTGTTCTTTTCTTTTAAGAATTAGTTCAGTGTTTTGTAAACTTTACAAAGGTCTTCTAATTACACATTTATGATCTTCCTGTTGGAAAAGTGCTGCCGTGATTGATGGGCTTCAGCGTCACTCTTCCTTAATCAATCATGTCAGAAGAGTAAAGAGTAAAACTATTAGCATCCATTAAGCAAAATGACTGCTGAGGCTGCTGAAACTGGAAACTGGACGAAGAACAATTCAACTTATTAGTAAAACTTGGAAGGATGGTTGTGAACTTTGATCCTCAGGAAGAAATTTAGTTGGAAAAAATGGAAGTAATTATTGTAACTGATGCTAAAAACGTAAAAGTTAAAGCAGATATATTACATATATATTATATTATATATACAGTTTATGACAATTTTTAACAATGACAGTAAAACAATTTCTATCTACATAATGTAAAAAGAAAGCAAGTTATTGGAAATAAACTGCGATTTAGCCTTAAAGCCGCTCTGTGTCGCAGCTCTGCATTCTCAGAGGCTCCTGTCAGCTCTGCACGCCCCCATGTGGTCAGGAGGGGTGTGGCTACAACGTAGCTGCAGAATAAATATTTGAGTTACACGGCGGGAAAAGGCTTCATTCTCATACGGACGCTGGAGCAAAGGCCATTGTCTCTTTGAGCCTAATGTTCCAGCTTGTGGTGGTAGTATTATGGTCTGGGGTTGCTCACGTGATCAGGATTCATCAAAGACTCAGGACCTGAACCTCACCGAGGTCTGTGCGGCGCATTAGAGAAGAGTTTACGCGTCAGTGCGACTCTTCGTCATCAAAACGAGATCTTGATGAAACATTGATGCAAATGTGGATGGAAATAAAAGTAACGTTTTAAAACGGTGCCACAGTCTGGAAGTTAAATCTTATGGTCTTTTTTTTAACTGTGTGTGTGTGTGTGTGTGTGTGTGTGTGTGTGTGTGTGTGTGTGTGTGTGTGTGTGTGTGTGTGTGTGTGTGTGTGTGTGTGTGTGTGTGTGTGTGTGTGTGTGTGTGTGTGTGTGTGTGTAGGAGTGGTCTCCAGAGGCGAGTCGCTCCATCAGCAGAAAGGAGCGAGGAGGACACTCGGAGGAGAGCGTGGTCACCCTCACCAACATCGTCTCCTCGGGCGGAGTCGACTCCCCGCCGAGTCCGATCACCGCGGAGACCAACAGGTAGACAGCTGAGTGTCAGTTTGTCCAGACGCTGCCGTGTGTTTGAATACGTTCATGTCGCGTGTCGCGTGTCTCCTCTGTGGTGACAGAAGCTCCAGTTATTTTGAAGGCAACCTGAGAAGTTTTGTTTTGGGACCAAAAAAAACGAGGAGCGTTATGAAGGTCAGTCGCTGCACGAGAGAATCGGCGTGTAAATTTCGGAAAAGCAGGTGGAACGATGAGGATGCAAGAGGTGGAGCTGAAGACGGTAGAAGATGTTGAAAAACGCGGCGTTAACTCTTCAGACCAATGAGGAGGGAGGTAAAGATTCTGGAGTTACCTGTGATGGGAGAGCAGCGGCGAGAGTGAAGAGGAGCCATCACAAGATGGCGTTTAGAGACGGGTGGAGGTGGATGGACAGGGTTAACAACCAGCCCACCAGAGGAACAGCCAGGTGTGACAGACGATGTAGAAGACGAGGCGGGACAGAAACTGGGGGGCTGTGGACGCCTCTGAAAGGACCAAGCTTTAGTTTGGGGCTGCAGTTTGTGTTTTTTTTAATGTTCGTGTCACAACCAAGTCACGATGGCGTGATCAAGACTATAATGATACGGAACCGGAGTTGAATCAGAGCATTTCTACCAATAAATCAACATTTAGAGGCGGGCTGAAGGAGCCTTTTTTTTCCTGCTCGTGTTCGTTACAAACTCGGAGAAGCTCAACATGTAAACAAACGCGCTCGCCGTTTAGCAGCCGCTGGCGCTTTTTCAAAGCTTTGAAGCAGCAAGTATCCGTGGGCCGTTGCGTCCAGACGAGACACAACTACAGTTATTGATGCTGCTCTGGCTGCGTGCCGGGGAGAGAAGTGGTGCGAGGACCTGCTGCCTGCTTCAGAAACACAAACCGACAGGAAAGTAAAGTCTTTAAACGCCTCAGCCGGTGTTTATACGTTTTCAAACCATGTAACATCTATCAGGGGTCGGGTCACACAGTCTGAGCAGGACAGATGTTCCTCCTAACAGCGTTCTTCAGCTCATCCGGGGAACACCGAGGCGTTCCTAAACCAGCTGATAGACACAAGTCCTCCAGTGTGTCCTGGGTCTGCCCCGGGCCTCCACCCAGCTGGACATGACACCAGATGACTCGCCTCAGTGTGGAGCAGCCGCAGCTCTGCTCCGACTCCTCCCAGATCCCGGATCAGGATCTCCGCCTCTCTCTGAGGGAGAGTCCAGCCGCCCTGCAGTTAGTCTGTAATTTCATTCTTCAGTTAGGACCCACAGTTCAGGAGCATGAGTGAAGGTCGGGACATAGATGACCAGCAAACGGAGAGCTCTTCCTCTGGAGGCAGGACTTCATCCCAAACCCCGAGAGGACCGTCCCTCCGCTCTACAGTCCCACCTGTGGTCTTCAGCTCACACTGCTGTGACATCACAGATCCAATCAGAGCAGATTTTCCCAGCTCTTCCTGCAGTCCCCCTAAAATCTCCTGATGTGAGCTCAGCTCAAAGATGTACGCTGACTGAAGCATTAAATTAAGATCTCAAGCAAATGTTTTCGTTTAAAAGGAAGTAAAGACAAATTAAAGAACTGAATCCTGTCTTCTGGGACATTAGAGGTGTGTGGTGGGTGTATTTGCAGAGCCGCTGCCCCCTGCTGGTAGAATCCAGAATGTTTCTGGAGCTGAACCTTCTGGACAGTTGTTGAGTAAAGTCCAGCCAGTGATGGCATACGAGTGTAAGACCGTTAGAAACCCAGCGGTCGGTTCAGATCCGGAGTCCGCGTCCCCTGTTTCTGTTCGACGTTAACGGAGCGGGGGAGGAGCGGCCCAGTTGGAGTGCTGCGCTTGCAAACAGTAAGTGATTAGTATACCTTTAAATCTGGTGATTTATCCACTTCCCAGTGTGTCCACATAATCCCGGCAGCTGTAGTCACCAGCTCGGCCTCCTCTGTAATCCCATCACGCCAGCTCCTGGCTCCGACCCACAGACACACTTGGCTGCAGTCAGACGCCTGCAAACGCAGGACTTGCTGCAGAATCTCTCCTATTAGATAACAGCTCAAATAAACCACTGACACAGTCTGAATCCTGCCCCCCTCTTCCAGCCCGGCTCTGTTTGTAGCCACTGCTTTTCGGGGAGGATGGAGCTTCTCCTCTCTCTCCCTTCACTCCCGTTTTGTTCAGTCTGCCTTTTTTTAATGGGTGTAACAGATTTGTGCTACCTACTTCAGAGGACCGCAGATAAACATCCGGAGACAGATATTTTTACTCTAATCCGGGTTTGTCATGTAAAAGTTCCTCCAATCTGAAAGGCTCAGTGAACCCTACGTTCAGGTCTGCAGCAGCAGAGTGAGCAGGTTCTGTAATCTGACTTGGACTTGGACACGTTGGAAACACAACTATGGCCTCAAACCCAGAAGAGGATCATTTGTCTCCTAATATGTCCACTCTAAACGTCATGTCATCACGTCGGTGACGTTGGTTTTGTTTCAGTCTTGTAAAACTGCTGGATGGTAGCGAAGCACCGTGTTCAGGATTGTTTTTTGGTTGTTTTTTAACCTGCTTGGAGGAAGAATCGGCTTGATTCCTGTTTCACTGAGATGCGTATTTGAGGTGATGCGTATTTGAGGTGATGCGTATTTGAAGCAGATGTTCTTCTGTCTCTGTGTGTTCGATCTTCCTCCTCTTCCAGGGTGAAAGATTATTCGTCAGACTGGTCCGACGAGGAGAGCCCCAAGAAGGCGCTGGCGGTGAACGGCTTGGGGGAGGTGGATGACGAGGAGGACGAGGAGGAGCAGGTAGCGGGGGTGCCGGTCCGAGCGCTGTATGATTACACGGGTCAGGAGGCCGACGAGCTCAGCTTTAAAGCAGGTATTAACCCGCACTAATGCTTTTACTGTGACCAGGCATCACAGAGGACACGTTTCAATCCATCTTTTTCTTTTTAAGACTTTTGTTAATCTTTCATCTACATGAATTGTTTTCCCGCTTGTGGAGTCTCATCTCAACACACCCCCTTCCCGCATGTGGAACGCAGTGTCTCAGACACGAGCGCTGACCCCTGAGTGCAGGGCGACCGTAACGCAGCGATTAGAGGCATTACATCCTACCTCAGACTGCACGGCAGCTCGGCCGCTTACTGCGGCACAAACGAGTCCATCCGACTTCCAGAAACATGCGAGAACATTCGCGCCGAGCTCGAAGAAGCTGCAGCTTTACCAGGTCAATAAACGCTCGTGTTCAGGTCAGTTGGAACGACCTTCGAAACAAAATCAAGCTTCTCTTCTCTAAGCACCAAGAGGAGGATTTTTTATTTCATACTTCATTTTTCCTTGTGAATGTGAAAAACGACATTAATCTCTGTGACTTGTGAATCGTGAACAGATCACAGCATGTCTGCAGCTGAGACGGGTTTAAAAAGCTGTTAATGTTCTCCGTTTGGGAAATAAAAAGTGTGAAGTCAGTTTCCCGGCTCACTCAGAAACCTCCACAGACGGCAAACGGCGAGCGTCGCTGCTGAAGCTCTGAGCTCTGCAGCTGGTCGATGGCGTCCTGGAGGAGATGGACCGATTATTTGAACAAATCCCTCATTTGTCTTTGCCTACATTTCCATCCGGGGATTCATAAGTAGTATAGACCTGAAGATGTGGCGAGGTCTTGGGAGGATGACGGGTGAAACCCGAAGGCACGTGACCTTTGTTAAACTGTTTAACACCAGACGTGTGACCGTCCCGTCAGTTTGACTCTAAGCTGCAGACACCAGTCAGGACAAACATCCGTCCAGACGCAGAAACAAGCTGAAGAAGAGCTGACCGAGTCCCTCAAACCGGTCGCGAAACAAACATCAGATTCTGTCAACTTAACTAAATGATTATTTTTAAAAATTCAGGGAAAAAAGAGGGGAGTTTATGTAATAAACCGCTGGAACGATCCTGGAGTAACTTGTGTTGTAATAGACGCTGTATAAATAAACTGCCAACATTTGGGCGACGTTTTAAAACTGTCCAGGTTGGACTTTCCTCGTCTCCATGGCAACCAGCGCCGCCTCCGGTTTCACTGCGGCTAGAAACTGTGAAAACATCGTGTATTGTTTTGGCCTCCAGAAATTTGATGACAGATTCATCTCTACGTGAGGCGACAGATGGGCCGGTGTTTCCCATCCTACAGAAGACAACGAAGCAGGATTTAAAGCTCCTGCCATCATTCATCTTAGGAACCTCCTAAGCCAAACACGTATCCAACCAGCCGAGAGCTGGTCGCGTTTTTAAGAGGAGGAAGCGGCGCCGAGTTGTCATCTATCTGTGGGTTGGAGTCTGTTGCGAGCCGCCATCTGCGGTCACTTTGACAGTTTGCTGGTCTGCAAAATTCATGGGAATGGTAACACAATGCCAAGGAGGAAAGACATCAGCAATGATCTCAGGAAACGGTTGTCGTTCAGTACATAGTAGTGGACAGACCGATTAGAAACAGACTAAAGAAGAATGACTAGATTTAAAGGATTGTCTGAAGAAAGCTTCTTCTGTCTAAAAAAGAACTTTGCAGCTTTAGATTTAGGTTTGCAAAGTTGAATCCCGCTCACTAAACCACCTCACCTTCTCCTGTCTGCCAGGTTCGGGTGGTTCGGGTAGTGGTCTTTGTTGGTCCACATCTCTTGTTGCACTGCTGGACATCGAGTGTCTGGCTTTAGTCCGTCCTCTGCTGGCAACCAGGTGGCGTGCAGTTCAGACGAACTTAGTCTTAATGGGACCTGATGGAACCACAGAAGGACAGGTCTTGGTTTGGAAAAGCTTAGCCCAGCTTAACAGGAACCATGACCAGATCCTTCTCAACCTGAGACAAAAAGTCGCATCTCGTGATCTTTATTTCCTTGGTGTCCCTCTGTTGATGTTCCTCCACTCCAGATCACAGACCTGAGCAGACCTTGATGGAAACGATATGAATCAGGTGTTGGAGCAGGAAAACATCTGAAACGTGCAGAGAACGCTGCTTCTCAGAAGCTGATGTGGATCTGTGCAAAGGATTTCCTTTGCCAGTGCTCCACGTCTCCTCTAACGTTCGTGATGTTTTCTTTGCTCATATTTTAGTTTTTAAATAAAACGCGTCCACCATCGCGCTCAGCCTGGTCAAGAGGTGCTTCAAAATGACAGAAGGAAGCTGCGTCTGAGCTCCTGAACGTGGCTTTTTAAATGGTATAAAAGTCCAAAGTGAGACCTTCGCTCTACAAATCAGCTCAAATTGAAGGCAAATCTAAACCGAGCAGCTTTCAGCTAAGTAACTTTTTTTACAGGAAAAACGCGCAGCCAGTGAGCAGTACGAGTTTAACTGGTTTGTATGCTCGGACTTTCAGGCGAGGAGCTGCTGAAGCTGGGAGAGGAGGACGAGCAGGGCTGGTGCAAAGGGCGGCTGAAGAGCGGCCAGGTCGGCCTCTATCCCGCCAACTATGTCCAGGTGGTTGCCTCCTGAGGGGCTGCGCTCGCCGCTTATCCAGCCAACGATAAAACACGCCAACACATCAGACGCCGTCGGTGCTGACCTGAACACGCGCACTCGCAGAAACCACGCGGCTCCTGGTTCTTGACTGTAAAGACTTTTGTTTGTCGTTTTGGTTTTCTGCTGAACTCAGCCACATCACAGTTCCCGCCGTTGTGTAAAACTGTTGCAAGCGTCCCGCGTCACCACGTCTGAAAGAAACCAGAACGGCGTGGATTCACGGTTACCCTCGGACTTCTGGAAGGACATCGAACTGAACTGGATGGTGGCTTTCTGCCCCCTGACATTATTTCATAAAATCCACATTTAATCGAAGTTGTCGCAGGCGTGATGAAAGCGGTGACACAGACCAGCGTAGCTACTGCGATCGGCTCAATCCTCTAACAAAGCAAACTCTTTAAACTGGCTCAGTCGTGGGGAAGTGCCTCACCAAAATTAGCTGAAGACACGAGCAGAGCACTCGTGTTCATATGACGCTAAGACGAGACACAGCAAGTCCTGCCGGCGGCAGACGCACCCGACTCTTACAAGTTCTTTATTGTCTAATTCTTTTCCTGGGATCTCGGACGTACTGCAGCCCACCGTCTTGTTCAGCTGTGGCCCAGTGTGTGAAAGTCTGTGCCTTAGTAGAGGAGGGCAGAAATGTGCAGCGCCGCCCTGCTGCCTGACTGAAGAAACGCACCACCTCCATTCTGTCATAGCAAGGAGACTAAAAATATGCTGCGCTTCCCTTGTGATCGTGAAAGTACAGTCCAGAAATGTGCAGCGCCGCCCTGCAGCCTGACAGGGGAATAACAGAGCGGTCCAGCGCCGCCCTGCAGCCTGACAGGGGAATAACAGCGGTCCAGCGCCGCCCTGCAGCCTGACAGGGGAATAACGGCGGTGCAGCGCCGCCCTGCAGCCTGACAGGGGAATAACGGCGGTGCAGCGCCGCCCTGCAGCCTGACAGGGGAATAACGGCGGTGCAGCGCCGCCCTGCAGCCTGACAGGGGAATAACAGAGCGGTGCAGCGCCGCCCTGCAGCCTGACAGGGGAATAACAGCGGTCCAGCGCCGCCCTGCAGCCTGACAGGGGAATAGCAGAGCGGTCCACCGCCGCCCTGCTGTCTGCCTGATGAATCGCAGGCCAGAAAGTGCCCGGCGCTGCCTCCACCCTCTGGTAGGAATTCAAACGACGCGGTGCGGCGGCCACCAGCCTGAATCCAGAGAGCAGAACATTCTTCTGTGATGCATTCGGACGTCCTACCAGGCTTTCAGGTTGACAGCTGAGCTTTAGTTCTTCTTCAGATGTGACAATGAAAATTCTTTTTGATTGATTTTTTTATGCGATAGATTTTGTTCATAATAACTGACTAAATGTGGACAGGTCAAACTGTTGCTGCTTGTTTATTTGAACATTTTTAAAGATTAGGATTTTTTTACAGTAATAACCACTTTGGGGTTTTCTTCTTTTCTTCTCGCAGGCAGAGTAAATTTGATTGATTTGTGTCATTTAAACAGTTTCTTTGCATGGCTGGGTTAAGATCCAGTGCTCTTCAGTTGCTTTTGTCTGACAGTGTCGGGTTTCTGGGTTTTCCACGTTTGTGAGCCTCACCTGCTGATCTGAGCGTCACTGCAGCTGACCGTCGTAAACTTTTGAATAAAGAGGGATAAAAAAACCTGATGCTGAAGCCCCCAACGTGATTCTTTTCTTTCCTGACGTGTAACATAAGGTGGAGAGGCAGAATAAAAGGGTTTTCTGCAACTGGAGGTTTTCCGGCTTCTTTTTGTTCTCTTTTGGTATCATAAACCAGTCACTGGTATATATTTTATATTTTGCATTTACATCAAATTATGGGATAAAATCTTATAAAAAAATGGAAAATAATTGTGTCTGACGGTGCTAAACATCACTAATTCTTTGACTAATTCGTTGCATCAATCAGATGTCGTAAGTCCCGCCCACCTTAGTTACTGTTGCCAACAGAACAGATCAGGTGTTTGCAGTTTCAGGACGGCGACTCCGTTTTAAAATCATCACGTGAATATGCAGCAGCTGGAAATAACCAACACCGACGCCGTCAGCACCGCGCCTTTCATCGGAGACCTCAGGAAACTACACGTGTCGTGGTTGTGTATTAATACCAAACCATCAGCGTTGATAAAATGTTCACCGTCTGATCGTCCAGGAGGACGTCCTCCCGCCCGTTAAGTTACTTTATTTTATAGACTGGACATCACCTGAACCCTGGATCAGGCTTCACTCTTCCAAACCGAACTGTTAATAGAAACGAGGCTTTTGATGGCGTCCAACTAGAGGTGATAAACTCAGTTTGTCTCCGTCAGCAGTTTCTTCAGTGTGAATGATAAACTGCATTTATTTATTCATCCAGTGCATTTCTCTCTCACACCGTTTACCTTTGCTACTGAATGTAAACAACTAATAAGACTTAATGATTTACCTCGTCTCGTTTCAGATTCTCGCGTCGTGAATTGGCGAAATACAAATAAATTGAAAACTGCAGACATTTTTATTAAATTGACAAATTTGATCTGTACAGTCAAACCTCACAATAATAAATCTGTTACTTCTTCATATTACATGGCATACGTAAAAAGAAGAAAAGAAAAGAAAAAAAAAAAGCTGCACATCAACTGACTTTCTACACATTGAGACTTACTTATAAAACTTATGTCTTTATATTCCTGTTGAATATCAACATCTGCAGTCAAACTGACTCAGATGCAGACAAACAAAAACACTAAAACTCCAAGCAGTGAGCTGTTGGTTTCCACTTATGTCCAGTTCTGGTTCGGATGTAGGCGGTTTTCCTTTATCGCTCAAAAAAACTATATATTTACACACAAATGCTGCACGTTCACCTCTGTGACAGCGTTTTGTTCTACAAACCTCTTCAGAGACGATAAGGTCGGCGATGTTGAACGAGTGCTTAAAGAAAACAGGGCTTTGACCCAGGATGTCTGATTTCGTCAACAGCAGTATGGTTGATGGATAGTCGGGGTTCTAGCAGAAACTATAGACCTGAAAACGTCTTGCAGCTCGATTTCCTGGCAGAATATTCTGCAAAGGAGTCGAGCATCCGTCCGTCCGTCCATCGACTCTTTGAAAGGCTGGATGAATTGATGGATGGGTGGGTGGTCGACTGCTCGTGTTCAGAAATAATTGTATCTGTAAGTCTCTGACTACTCTAACTACACAAAGACAGCCCTACATGGAGAGAAAACCAAAAGAACTAAACTCAAACTAAACGAAACGTTTCCCACCCCTGTCCTAGGATGAAGGGAGAAGTAGAAGCTCAGGCCGTTTTAAGTCGTTTTCTGGCATCAGTGGGTTTCTTCTGCATCTGCAGGTGACTGTTCAACGTACCTGCAACAATTTCAAAGTGAACCGCTCATGAAGGTTCTGACACCAACACGTGTTAATCCTACATCCCGGCTCGGACGCGTGCGGTAGAGGAGAAACATCCCAACACTTTGCCTGACACGATCCCCCTTTTTGGGTAAAAACGATGAGCTACGGACTTTTACACAGCAGTCAAAACAACTTTCACGGTGGTTTTCTGACCAGTAGGTCCGTGATTTACCTGGAAGAAGGTTTGGGGATTTGTGCACCAGAAACCTACAGAGCAACATTGCAGTCTTATTGAACACATTTAAATGAGCAAATGCTTTAAAAGTTGAGTTTCATGCCATTCAAATGGTCTCCCCTCCCCCAAGGAGCAGGGATGTTGCCTAAAGGCAGCGGACAGAGATTTTTATCTACATTTGTTTCAAGAAAATCCTAAAATGAGAAGCTTCAATTCTTTGAAATAGTTGGTTTTTTTTTTAAAATGGGGGATAAAGTTGTAGTTTTATTAGGAATAAATGACGGTTGCAAGTGTTACATGAGGGCGTGAAAGACTAAACTGAACTTGTGCAGGAGGGAGATTATGGATCTCAGGACCTTAAAAAGAAAATGGAAGAAACTGGTTTTAATTGCATAAATGTTAAGATGTTCTTTTTTTTTTTATTAATTGTACGACTTTTATCCTGTAAATTGTTAATTCTCATTCTGTTGCAGCTTCATCCTCCTGAAGGACCAACTTCGGTCTCGTAACTTCAGATTTATTTTGCACGCTTTGCGTTTTTCGGGGGAAATGCAGATGCCGGATCAAACTGACGAGCTCGGCGGAAACGGTCACCAGACAAACCTCGACGACGAACACGCGTCCGCGCTCACCACCGCAGCGCTTCTGACCTCCGACCCTTACTTATCCACATGTATACAAGCATTTTGAAGTTCATTGTGAACAAATGTGTGAGCAGAGCGGCGCCTGCAGGCAGCACGGAGGAACGGTGTCGCGGAGGTTCTACCGACTCCAAAACAGACTCAAAGCTGCATCTGAATCAATAAAACTGAAGAGTCCGCCAAAACAGGCTTTCAGGGTGTGGGGACGTTTGAGACGATGAGGAGCAGACGGAGTCGTCCCGCAGGACCTTCAGAGGAACGCGGTAACTCAAAGCTCCGTGGCGCGACTGGATCAGCAGCTTGAACAGGCGTCTGGTTTGTTCCTCAGCACATCTGATGGTTAAATTAATCACGTGGGAGCTTTCTATGCTTGGATAATTCTGCAGTTTCTGAATTAACACGAGGGGAACACCTTTTTCTCTGCTCTGGGATGGACTTTATACCAGTCATGGTGAACGTGTCCGTTTGAGCGCCAGGTCCAGTGCACGTTGCTGCTGCTGAGCGTCCTGGTGTCAACGTCACCGCCGTGCAGCCGGACGGTCGGAAAAATATTCACACGCGCTAAAAACAACACGGCCTCATCAGAAACCAGGCTCCGCTTGTCGACAACAATAAATAAGGCATACATGTTAAAAAAAAGTGCAATGAAGCAACGAGATTAGCATTTAAATTAACTTGGAAAAAAATGAAGCACAACATTCCGTTAATGGACCCCAGTTTGACCTTCGTTTTCAGTCATTTACAGGCAGGAGGTCTGAACTGGTTCGAATGCAGAGGGCCGGACCTGTGGAGGGGCGAAGCTTCACCACTGATGACAAATGTTTCAGAGCAACAGGACCTTCGAGGAATTTACCTGCAAAGTTTGTTTCAAGATTTCCATGTGCAGCCGCAGTACAAGAAACACTCCGGGGGGGAAGCATGAGGGCAGAACCAGTGGAAAACAGTCCTAACCTCCGAAGCAGCTGCTCTCAGTCACACCGAGAAGCCAAAGGACGCTGAATCTTCTCGCCTCCGTCCCCAAACAACAGCCTCAACAAAAGCAGATGTCTGAATTCGACCATCAGCGCTCCGATTCAGTGGGGGGTCCCAAATGAAGATAGAGGGATTTCGTTTTGACCAGAGGAGGGGGTCTGGAGGGGTCCGGACGTGGTGCTGACGCTGCGTGGGTTGGTTGGTTAGAGACTGGGCTTCTGACACAAGGAGGAGGAAGGTGAGGGGGAAGCTGCGAGGAGCCGGCTCGTCGTCTACCGGTCCTTCAGTTCTCTCGTCACCCGCTTCGTGATCCGACCGCACAGCAGCCCCACCAGGAACAGGACGCACACGCTCAGCGCGATCATGAGCAGGATGTAGTTCTTGGAGGGCGACGTCATCACTTGAACCGCCAAGTCTGAGAAGCCCTCTGCCGGCGCCACCTGCAGGTCAGCAAGAGGAAGTACTCATGGATGGCAACGCTCACGTTGGACACTCATGTTTCAGATGTTTAGTTCATGTTAGGTTGTAACGGTCCAATTAATAACAGTTAGAGACCTAGAATAAAACTAAATACACCCAACTTCAACACTGCCACTAAAATAAGTGAAAGAAAAACTACGTGGAAATGCAAAGATGAATATTTTTAAAAGGCCTTTTTCATTCCTGTCTATATTTCTGAAATATTTCACTTATTTCAGTTTTTTTAAGTTACATTTTCACATTTATCTCTCATTTCCAATTATTCCCTGCTTTTTAGTCAAAGATTCAACTCAGAGCCATTGAAGTTTAAAGATGAATTTTCTTTGCTTTCAGTTTATTCATTTAACTGTGTTGCTTGTTTGACTTAAATACACTACACGTCCAAAAGTACTTAATGGACCTCCCATTCCTGATCCAGAGGGTTCTCTATGACGTTGGTCCACCTCTGCAGCTATAACAGCTTCCACTCTTCTGGGAAGGCTGTCCACAAGGTTTAGGAGTGTTTATGGGAATTTGTGACCATTCTTCCAGAAGTACATTTGTGAGGTCACACTGATGTTCTCTCAGTCTCTCAGTCTCCTCTAATTCATCCCAAAGGTGTTCTGTCGGGTTGAGGTCAGGACTCTGGTGTGGATTAACTGGACTGGCCTGCACAGACTGTCATCCAGGTCTTCATGGACCTGCTTTGTGCACAGTCATGTTGGAAGAGGAAGGGTCCAGCTCCAAACTGTTCCCACAAATTTGGGATCTGGAATTGTCCAAAAGTTCTTGGTCTGCTGGAGCATTCAGAGTTCCTGTCACTGGTTCTAAGGGGCCAAGCCCAGCTCCTGAAGAACAACCCCAGACCATAATCCCCCCTCCACCAAACTTTACACTTGGCACTCAGTCCGACCATTGTCCGATGCCGGCGTGCTTTTCACCGTTGTATCCGACGTAGGTGATAATGATTTTATACACCTGTGGCCATGGAGGTGATTGGAACACCTGATTCCCAATATCTGGATGGGTGAGTGAACACTTTGGCAAATAGTGTATTTAATCCTTTGCTTATTTAATCACAAACCACCATAAAAATGTGTTTTAACACATTTGAGATTTAAAGGGAAGAACCCACTACTGTTGCAGAATCTTAGTCTTTCATATCTATAAAGGAACAAGTTTAAAGTTTAAATGAACTTAAAAAGTGATATGCAAAAAAAAAAAAACAACTTGTGTGTTGCTTCAAGGAACAGATTTTATAAAGAATAAATGATGAATATATTAGACGATGCAAGACAGCAGTGATGTTTACACCTGATGAATTCAGAGTTAACGTTTGAGGGAAAAGCCGAGTTAGTTGTTTAGTGTTTCCTCACATCTAATAAATACTGGGGTAAAAAGTTTTATTGTATAAAAGTATTTATTTAAAATGGTGTGTCAGTTATGTTTATACTGCCACATTGATTTTTTCCGAATTCTTTTCCAGGTTTATTCTCAAGGCACGCCCATCACGTCTATGCAAGTCCGTCCCTTCACTGTTACCATGGTAACACGGCAGCGCAACACGGAGCCTCAACGGAAGAGGACCAGTTTGCTCTACTGATACAGAAGTAACACAAATAGAACATTTGTCTCTTTTTAAAGAGTCAGGACAGTCACTGCTGTTCTTTGCCACTCGCTGCAGAAACCAGGTGGGTTACCTTCGCAGCGTAGCTCCACATCTCGATGCGGTCCTGAAGTCTTTTCTTACACTCGGGCTGCAGACGAACCCTCTTGTCTTGCAAAGCCTCCATCAGGCACGACATCTCTGCATGACGAGAGCGACGGACAGATTAAACCTTTCTGAAGGGAAACTGCAGGTTTCTCTCATTTGGATCCATCTAAGTGAGACTGGAGGAAATTCTGCACAGACAAAAATACTGTGTGAAAGCACTAACGTCGTCCTCTGCCGGGCGTGATGGCAGCACAGTGGTGTTTGAGGTCCAGAGCGCAGGCTGTGTGGAGGACCGGGTCCACAAAGATGTCTGCCTTACTCTCCTTCAGCATGTTCAGGACTTCCTGCAAACAAACAATTCAGACGCGCCGTTTCCACCAGCAGTCAGACTGTTGCCATCTGCTTCTGCACACTGAACTTCTCTTTAGCACAGCTCAGTTTGTAAGTGCTCAAGACAAGTCAGGAACTAGTTCTACATGTATGTGCAACATGTGCGAGTGCTTCACGTCAGTGTTTTCGCTCATCCCCCCACAGGTCCCTTCGGCCTGTCAACAACCACGACCCTTCAGGTTTAGAAAATGTGAAGCCAGGACCGTCTTGTGTTCTTACTCTTTACCTTTTTACAGGCCTCCTGCTTGATTTTAAGCAGGTTGACTTTCAGACACTCCTCCACCTGACCAGTCTGCTCCTGAGCAGCCGCCTCCTCTGCACACAGTTTGGAGATCTGCAGAAGAAAAGAGGAGGAGGAGGGTGCACAGACATTTAGCAATCCATCAGATGGAAACCCTGCAATCACCCACGCAGCTTTTAGAGGACTAAACTGAAACACACAATGGCTCTGTTTCTAATGTGCACACATTTAGTTTGACGCCACGTTTGCTGACATTTTTCTATATTTTTATTCTTCAAGACATGCTGAGTTATCCGAGTTTTTTTTTTCCCACCTGAACTGATCAGATGTCTGCTGTTACTGTGACAGATCGCTGAAAAAGCTAAGAGCAGCAGGCTTACCAAACAAAAGAGCTGGGTTTTCTGTGAAAATGGTTTTTGAGTGAGTGGCGAGTTTAAACGTCTGCGAGTACCTCATCGGAGCAGTGCATCTGCAGCTGCGGGTCCAGCCGGTAATCGAGCGCCGACTCCTGGAGAATCACTCTGATCTGGTCCTCGCAGTCTGGAGACAACCTCTGGACCAAACCCCAGACAGAACATACACAATTTAACACAAAGCATCTCACTTAGAAACGCTAGAAAAGATGCAAGACCTTGGACTGTTGCATGTCTGAAAACCTTCAGTGCTCTCACCTGGTCGGCATATTTGAGTTTGAGGCAGGCGATCACCTGACCCTCCAGTTCGCTGTCCTCACTCGCTTTGATCAGGATGGACTGGCAGAACTTTGGGATGTCCGCTCGACAAGCTTTCCTCAACACTGGGTTCAGCCTGTAGTCTAGAGGATGAAGTGGAGGAAGATGAGGAACGCTCCAGACTGTCAGCAGATTCACAGAAGTGTTTATTTTACGGTTCTTACCAGAGTTTTGTGTGATTTGTCTCTTGGTGATCATCTGTTTACACTTGGGATCCATCAGCTCGCTGTTCTTGTTCTGCTTCAGACACTGGAGGATGTTCCTGGTGTCTGCCTCTGTGCAGAACCGCTACCGGGAAAAAAGGTGCACGCTCCATTAACAGCCAAACATTTACTGCCCCAAAGGAAACGTGGGTAATAGTGCTGACGCAGTGTTCCAAGCGCAATAAAATAATACAAAAACAAAAAACAACATGCACAGGAAATGGCAGAACGATAATCTTCCCAGACCTAACAACTTAATAGTGTCTTTAAAAACGCACCGGAAAAGTCCACTGAACTGCTGAAAGATAAAATTAAAGTGAAGAAAAAACAACTGCAATAGCTCCGAGCAGACAAAGACTTTCTCAAACAATTACTTTATTTAGTAGTATATCGCTGTGCAACTCTGATAAACAAAAAAAGATCACAAGTTATTAATGTTTGATGAATAAGATATTAAAAAAAAGGCCACAGGGAGTCAGAGGCTGGCAACAAAGTGACAAAAGCACTTTTAATCATTAACATAATTCTGATTGCATTTCCTGAGGAGGCTGAAAGAAGCCTCTCTCCCCACCAGCATCCTCAGGATGTCTACAGAGGTGGAGGAGAGCATCCTGACATACTGCATCTCAACATGGTCCTCCAGCTGCAGTATCTCAGACAGGAAAGTCCTGCAGAGCGTAGTTGGGGAGCTGTGAGGGTTATCCGGGTTTCCCTCCCCTCTGGACATCGACAGGGACTCCTCACACCCTCCATCAACTCTTTGAACTGCTGCCATCAGGCCAACGTTTCCAGAGCATTAAAGGCAGAAGCACCAGACTGACCAACAGCTTCATTACACAAGCTGTCAGAATGCTGAATGTCGATCTGGTTTAGGTCTTGTTGGCGTATTACACCAATGGGTCTGGTGGGGGTTTCCTTTAATCTCAATCACGACGACCACGGCGTACGTTAAAACAAACAAAAACCAAGCGCCAACCTTCCTACTTCCACTTCGAGTGTCACGCGGAGCTCAGATTGGCTGCAGTTCCTCGACTGACCAACAGAGGCTTCAAAAGTGCGTCAGTCTCCATTCTCTCCCATGTTCAAACGTCCAACTTTAGAGCAGAATTAAACATATTTACAGCCTGGTTAAAAAACTGTTTTGGTCTCAGTATTTTCATTTCATATCCATGACAACTCGCCAGGAGAGTTTATATCAAGCAATACATTTATTACTAATATGATTGACAGCCAGCTCAGCTACTGGCAAGCCGTCATCTCTTTCTCGTCTGTAATCGTCACGCTACCGCGTTTAGGGAGGCATGTGTGGGTCATGTGACCCAGTGGTTTCTGAACACCAGTTTTGAAGCCCGATCTGTCAATAGTTCTTGTGTGGCGCCACAGCGGCACGGAGACATGCCGGCCGAAGGGCTGAGAGGACGCCGGTCCCGTTAGAGGTTCCCGTCTGCCGGGTTTACCCTCAACGCCTGCTCGTGGAAACACGTCTGCTAATGCCCTCGGTTCCTCCGAGGCTGAAGTGTGCTGCGTTAGGCACGTTTCATCCTAGGCGGAGAGCATCCCCATCTCCTGCATAACTGTCATCTGAGAAGCTGCTCAGCTGCTGAGAAGACTTCTCTCTAGCTTTGTGACCAAGATCTCAACAGATGGAGTTCCCAGGTCAACACCATCACCTTTCTTCTCCTCACCTTGATCATCTGCTTGCAGACTCTCATCAGCTGGTAGTCGAGCTCAGGATCACTCATCTCCACCTCCTGCAGCCTGAAGATCCGTTGGTGGCAGCGTGGACTGAGGTGCTTCTTTTGCTCCTTCAGACACTCGATCATCTGAGCGTTTCCAAATGCCACGTTGGGACACAGACGGCTGATGTCGGACTTGCAGGGATCATACAACTCTGGTTCCAACCGAATATCCTCCGACTGAAACCACAGGAGAGAACAAAGAAAGTTTTAGTTTTTGTTCCTGCACAAGTAACATTGGATAATTCTGATTTGGTTTTAGTTTTGCGTTAGTAGCAGAGCTTTAAATGTTGAGGTTCTGGAGGAGGAAGGACAGGAGGAAGACCGAGGAGGAGACATGGATCCAGTGAAAGAGGATATAAGTTAGTTGGTGAGAGAGAGGAGGATAGCTGAGGATGGGGTTAGACGGAGACGGATGAATTGCTCCAACAACGAAGGGAACAACCGAAAGGAAAGGAAGAAGAAACCTTCAGAAACTCAGCGCAGGCTATAAATACTGTGTGGTCATGTTCTCCACATTCTCCACGTGCCTCAACTCCTTCAGCTGTTCAGGGTGTTTGAGGTTCATAAAAATATCTTCACTGGGAGTTCAAACACAGTTTGAGGCCGGATGTTTGATGTAAATACGTCTGTTTACCATCTCCAGCTCCTCCACCCGCAGCTGTTTGCGACATTTCAGAGACACCCGCTGCTCCCTGGCCTCCTGCAGCGTGTCGTTCCTCACCGTGGTGCTGAGGCAGATGACGACATCCACCCTGCAGGGTGACGGACGGACAGACGGGGTTATGGTCACAAACAACGGGCAGAGCAAATGCACTTCTCTGAATGTTGTGGAATTTGAGCCCACTTTTTCTTGATGTTTGGACACAAGCGCAGAACGTCCTCCTTGCACGCCATCTTGAACTTGTACGAGAATCGAAAATCCTTCATTTGAATCTGAAAGTTTAGCAGAAGGATGAAGACAGAAGTGTGTTTGACTCCTGTTTCCAGTAATTCCACAGACTAGTTGATCTTACCTCCGCGTGCATCGCGTGTACTTTTACATTTGCACGTTACATTTGATGCAAACGTGAGAAGCTGAAGATTCCAAGTAATTAAATGTTAAATCACAAATGTGGCAGTGTTCATTAAAAACAAAAACGTGTCTGCAACATGCTACTTTCTGAACGAGGAAATTATATATTCCATGTTTACACGTTTGAAGATGAAAGTATTTATATTTCAGTTGTGACTGTAGCTCCATAAAGTGGTACAAAGTTGAACCAGAGTTGCTCATGCGGTTGTTCCAGTTGCACAGAAACAAGTAACTGGGTGTCGTGAAGAAAAATCATGTAAGAAAAGGAAAGGAGATGATGACTGACCAGCTGAAAGTGCGTGACGCCAACCGCACACTTGTCGTTCATCTCCTTCTGGTGTTTATTCTGAACCAAACACTCCATCAGAACACCTGTATCGATCTGGTTATCGGCTACATCCTGCACCACACACACACACACACACACACACACACACACACACACACACACACACACACGCGTCAGAAAAATACAAATACATCGGGGACCACAGAGACACCCACATCACCAGTTTCCAACTGTTCTCGTGCGTTTGCTTACATGACAGTGGGCCTGAATGACGGGCTCACAGGCTCTGACCAGCAGGGCATCGATCTGGATGTCCTGAACAACAACAAACAAACAGGCAAAGTTCAGCAGCTACAGGCAACACAAAAACATGCGTCCTCTTTTGGTTCTGATTTACAGCAGGACAACCAGACTTTTGGTTCCCGTTTTGTTTGTAAGTAAGCTCTGACCTCCGACTCCAGCTCTGTCAAGTTGCCCACGACCTCCCTGCAGCTGGACACAAGGTCCTCCAAATGATCCTGCAGACACTCCAGCTCCTGGAGTCACACATGGAAAACAGCCCACAGCAGGTTCACGAGTGAAGTGTTAAAATGGCCATGAAGGTAGAGCTTCCTGCAGCACTCAGTAATGTACCAATACTAATTTGCATTTAGTTGTCTCATTAACCAGAACTCAGCACTGCAGCAGGCCTCAAAACGATGCCACTCGTAACCCACATGTATGTTAAATTAGAGATGCATCTTCTGCTGTTGTGCAGTTAATAAAAGCTGTAGAAAACAGAGCAGTTTAAAAGTATAAAATCAGCAGGGAAGATAAGCAGCAGAACCAGCCCAGGTGCGTCTCACCTGTCCCGCCTCCGGCTTCTCACTGCACCACTTGCCAAGGTCGGTCATGCAGCGTTTCTGCAGCTCCGGGTCCAACTTCACATCCAGCGCCCTCTGATGGAGAATCCTTTGAACCTCCACTTTACAGTCGCGAGATAACTAAAAATGCACAAACGCATCATCAACAATAATAACAACAACTTGAAACAAATCCAAGACGGCTCTGAGCTCCTGGTTCATGTCAGCGAGCGCCCATTTCAAGTCCAGACAGAGCCAGTATTAGTTTATGACACTTTTTCACCTTTGTATAACAAACTCTGAAAAAGCTCAGATGCTTATTATCCTGGTTTAGCAGATATGTTCTTAAGTCTTGAACAAATCCTTAAAGAAGTGAGGCACACCCGACATGCGCTCCCTTTCTAACACCGCGCTCGCTCTGAAGGTCTAAAGCACCATGATTAGAGACCGTATAATCACATAAATCAAGCCGTCAACGGTCTTCCTGCTGATTTACATAATTACCATAAATCAGAGCCAAGATGACCTTCCTGCAAGTTGATTTTTATGGAAACACTGATTACATGGATTTCAAGGCGAGGCGAATCAGGCCACATATTACTTCTGAATTTGCTTCTCAGGAAAAGGCTTTTGTTCAAAAGCATCTCTTAGTATCTAACGTCAGATTTTTGTTTTCTTTTTTCAGTAAGCAACATAAGAGATGACCGGAAGGGAGGAGGGGGCAGGCAGCATAATTAAAAAGTATGCAGGGTCACACCAACTGAGCAAAAGCTATATTTATATTAATACAGATGTCTAAATTCCCTTTATAAAAAGACAGGGACGGGACTCTCATGCACAGAATTTCTACATGCAGGGGAGGAGGGGGTCCTCCGGATACCATCTCTGCTTCCTGCAGATGATGTGGTCCTGCTGGCTTCATCACGTTGCGATCTCTCACGGGAACAGTTCGCAGCCAAGCGTGAAGCAGCAGCGAGGACAGTCAGAGCCTCCAGATCTCAGAAGATGGTTCTCAGCTGGAAGAGGGTTTGGAATGAGGCGCCCTCGAAAACGAAAGAGTTCGAGTATCTCGGGATCTTGTTCATGAGCGGAGGAAGGATGGACCAGGAGACTGACGGGTGGAGTCAGCATCTGCAGAAATGCAGACTCCTTACCCATCTTTCATGGTGAAGGGAGAGTTGAGCCAAAAGGCAAGGCTTTACATTCCTACCCTCATCTATGGTCATGAAGTGTGAGAATAAGAGCACAGATCCGAGCAGCTGAGAAGAGTTTCCTCTGCAGGGTTGCTGGACTTAGAGATCGACGTTCAAGAGGGACTCTGAGTCGCTGCTCCTCCACGTCAACAGGAGCCAGCTGAAGTGAATCAGGTATCTGGTGAAGACGCCTCCCTGAGGAGGTGCTTCAGATACGTCAACCAGGAAAACGGCCCGCGGTAGAACCAGGTCTATAGCTCTCGGCTGGCTTGAGAACACCCCGGTGTCCCCCGAGAAGAACTAGAGTCCGAGTACGTAGGCTGCTGCCCCCATGACCCCAACTCAGATAAGCCAAAGTTAATGGATTAGTGACAAATTACCTGGAACTCTGCTCATGTTTATAAGATTCACAAACATCCACATTTTTGATGTAAACCTTTGATTTCAGGTGGTTAGTGAGCGCCTGGGTTTTCTTGCTTTGCAGTTGTAGATCAGCAAATTACACACAACACAAGTCACTGCAGCTCAGATCTGGACCACCACCGCCATCATATCAATCATTCAACCCCCCACCAGGACCATGCCAACCGATTCACGTCAAATGCAGAGTTCTTACCTGCTCGTCTGGGTTTACCTGTTAAATTTAAAAAACAGCAGAGTTACACCTGCTGATGCTGTTCTCAGAGCCACAAGCTGAGGTTAAGAGGTTTACAAGACAGAGTGTGTGTTTCAGCGGTCCTCGTACCCGGCGTCCCTGCTCCTCTGTGCGGTAGGCGTGGCGGTACAAGCAGGAGAAAACGGCTCCGGGCGGCATGAGCTCGCTGGTCTCATTCCAGCCGTGCGTGTGGCAGAGTCGAGCGGCGTCGCTCTGACACTTCTTGTACAGGATGGGGTCCAGTCTGTGAGACAGAGAGACGGGCTTATCAGATCTAAGTTTTCCACTGACTCGGTCTGTTTCTTTACCGTCTAAACGCTATTCTAGAGTAGTACTTGAGAGACGTACTGGAACCTCAACATAATCAGACACTTAGCAACATCAACATGAAACATAACCTAAGAGAAAGACTAAAGATGGAAAAACAGAACTGGTCCTCAGAACCCCGTAGAACACAAACACCAACCCTGGGATATGAAAGAGGGGTCATTAATTCAACAAATAACCGACCAGATAAATGAGACTTAACCCTCTCCAAGGCCAGCATCCTGGATCCTGATAAGTTCTTGCAGAAAGAAGCTGAGGTGAAAGAGTAAAAGCAGCATCGAGATCCATCAGAGCGCAGTGAGCAGCAGACCGGACGCCGTTCCTAACTTCACTGATCCAGGTTTAGTACCACCATGTGTCATGGAAGGCAATCACCGGATTTAACTACGTTTCAAACAATGTTAGTGATGAAAAAGGTTAGGTATCAAAAATAAAGAACAACTTTAGAGGGAGCTAAAGTTTAGTTACAGTCAGTTTTGACGATTACAGACAGATGCAACTGATCACATTTAAAACGGCTCAAACGTGAGCAGCAGAGGTGCAGAGGACTCACTTCCAGTCTCTGGATATGAAATACTGCAGCTCCAGCAGCCGGTGCTCGCAGTCCTCCACCATCTTCTCCGTGTACAGGTGCTCCATCAGGCAAGACAGGATCCTAAAAACCGTTGATCCAGTCTGTTAGTCACATATATGCTAAGATGATTTATCATAAGTGTTGACGGTTTGATATGACGTAGCTGCAGTTCCCATGTACATTCCCATGAGTGTGTAACCAGCTCACATGGGGTCTCCGTTGCGGATGTGCTTGCAGGCGGTCTGGATGACGGACTCGCAGGCCTCGTTGAGCGCTCTGTCGATCCGATAGTCGGCTCCGGGGTCGGCAGACTGGACCAGAGTCTGCAGCTGCAGCGAAAACAAGTTTCACTTTCAGGTTTTATCAGCTGATAAAACACATTCCAGCCCTTCATCACGCGTGCACGCCGTTCCAAACACTTCATGATATACTATTCTATGCTGTGTACAAAAAAAAAAAAAAAAGAAATGGGGTGGAGATGTTTCCACCCCAACCTGAAATGAGGTGTCCAAGCTCCCTGCAGTCTGATTGGCTCTGTGAATGACATGTTTTTATCCCCAACGTGTCGTGATTCAGCTGTGTTGTAACGTCTGAGTTTCAGCTCATTTCAGTAAAGATGTAATACGGCCTTACTGCACTCTGACAGGCGCTGTCGACAGAAATGCTGCGGTCGCTGCGGCCGATTCGCATCAGGCAGTGCAGCGTGCGACCTTTGCGATGCAGCCCAGAGCAGTGACCCTCGATCTCGGTCCGGCAGTGAAGGACGATCTCCGGACTGAGAGAAAAATCCTCCATCAGCATCCGCCGGTAGTCCAACATCTCCCCCTGACACTCTCCACTGACCTGACGGCCTGAAAGCCAACATCCAAATATTAGAGACAGAAATGGAAAATAAAAATGTGGGAAATGTACATGAACTAAATTTATAATCCATGGGTTCGAATCAGTGCCAGAGCATCTTTTACTCCGGTAGAAGCTTCTCCTCTCAGACACTGTCACTGCGACTCTGGGAGGTGAACAAAAAGAGAAGCTTCCCCTGCTCACCGCGGTGCACGGCGGCCTCCAGGCACAGCAGCAGGTAGGACAGTCGGGCCTCACGGGCTCGCGGCAGGCTGGTGTCCAGGCTGCAGCGCTGCTTCCTCAGGTCCACCTTACACGCTTTGGCCAAAGAGTAACTGACTCTGTAGTCCTGAGAGATGAGCTTCTGGCGGGTCGTCAGGGCGTCGCGGCACTACGGAGGCGAGATGCTTTATAATTAACTGGACTTTGATTTAAAACACTGACTTTTATTCACGATGCCGGAGGGGAGGGACAATCTTTCACTTGCACCTTTTCTGACATGGCCTCTTCAAACTTGTGATTGAACAGACATTTGTAGACTTTGCCCTCTCCTGCCTGTATCTGTGGAGAAGAGATAAAAGAGCGTGTGGGGTAAACGACTGTCACTCCTCTTTTCTTTTCTTGTTCCCTGCAGGTTCTAAACTGCACAACATATCCATCATTTTCACTCAGCATCTGGACTGGCCCTGTCACACTCTGAACCGGTGGCTTTTAAGAGCCCCTGTTATACATGTTTCTAGGTTTACAAGTTCAGTCGATGTGCACTTCTGAAACCATTTCAGTGCTTTAATCTTCCTGCCGTCTTTTTCACACTATACGCGACTGCCTTCATCACCTTCACATACCTTCAGATATGCAAATACTCAATTTATTTGTTCAGCATAAAGGATGATTTATTTTCTGGTAGTCAAGGACATTCTTTGTCATTTGTGCCCATTTCTGAAGGCGAGCAGGGCTCTCCAGGGCCGGCGTGAGCGTCCAGCCGCCTGACAGCCCTTCATCGTTTCAGGTGAACCAAACTCGGCGTTTGGGAGGAGTTTTCTCTCAGTGATCAACAAGTAAAGAGAGAAAGAGCTGGACTGCCAACGAGCCGTTTCATCTCTGATTTATGTGAGACCTTATCTGAAACTTCTCAAAACTTGAACCTCCACAAAAAGCTATAAAAATAAGATCTGATCCCTGAGGTTTCACAGCTGACTCAGGCTGCTCAGGAATGTATCAGCTGGTTTTTTTGCCCGTTTCTACGTAATATTGCAAACACAAAATTTTATATTTTGGACAACAGCATCAGAAACTTGTGCAACAATTCGATTTGGTTCTCAGAAACTCATCTTAAAAACATCTTAAATTATCTTAATGACATTTTGTTGAATTTCAAGTGAAATTATACCAAATTGGAAACTTTGAAACCTTTTCTGTAAACTGTAAGTCTCCTTACATTCTGGCAGAACCTCTCACGGTCGTCTCGGCAGGCGAAGTAAAGGTGTCTGTCCAGGTGGAAGTCGTCTGATGACAGCTCCGCCACCCGAAGGATCGCCTTCTGACAATCCTCTTTGATTGGACGACCACGATCTGGCTGCTCCGCCTCCCTCACCAGCGCCTTCTCCAGACAGGCGATCACCTCGCCCTGTGAGTGGATGTCCTGCAGAGAGAATAATTTACAACAGTCACATCTAATGAACGAATAGAATAAAACACTGACAATAAATCATTCAATTTTTTTTTTAATAAATTGAAGCCTCTTCTACCAAAAAACCTAAAGGTTTTTCATAAAATATCTAAACAGCACTGAAGGAGATGGAGAAAAGAGCCACCAGAAAGTCCAACATAACAACCCAGTAATCATGCAACAGTTTCTCGTCTATTTAATTCGCTTGTTGAGCACAATATATTCACCAAAGTCCCCGTCTTATTTATCCGATTCAGAATTCATTCATTCACTCAGCTGGACTTCTCTCTCTTCATATATTCAGTCCTGCTCTTTAAACCTTTAAACACTTATTTCTAATCTGTGTTATCTAAACTTATCACAAAAATTAATGAGGTGTGTTTGACAGATTATTTCTTTGTTCTAACAATGTTTCTTGGTAATAAATCTTACACCCTTGGAAAGCCTTTTACTTCTCTTTTAAACATGCGTGTACAGGAGGAGCAGCAGAGCTGAGTACGTGGGTTGCACCCATGAAAAATTTGCCCAATCATCTCTGTCAATGCCAAACAAGTTATTTTGCCATTGACTCTTGTCTTGAGCTTCTGGTTCCCCCAGGTGCCGGTCCTGTGAGACTGGACCCTGCTACGGCGGTCAGTAGGCGTCTGCTCCCAGAATCGGAACGCCCCCGAGCACCCCTCAAAAAAAGACTTCAGCCGGCCAATCTCCAGTCTCATAGGGCCGCCAGGAGGCCCTTTAGCACTGGTGTCGGCAACACGTGTACTGGAATCTGAACAGCAGGGTTTATCAGAGACCACCTCCAGAATTTGGGAGTGGAGAGGATGGAACGACCTCCCAGCAGTCCTGACTTCAGCCCCAATTTGAACACTTGTGGGATCAGCTGTTTGTCCCAGAGTGACCAACGCAACCGTGTTGACTGACTTGCGACAAATGCAGGTTGAAGATTAGGAGGCCGTCCCACAGCCGTCCGACCAGGCTGGTGACCAGCATGAGGAGGAGGAGCCAGGCTGTTGTGGCCGTGTGGTTCTTCCACACGCTACTGAGGCTCCCGTTTGTTAAATGGATCAGTGGTTAAATGTTAAAATAAGTGGTTATTATGTGTTGTTTCTTTAAACTTCAATCATCCAATCCACCAAACAAGAGTCAAAGCTGCTTGGGACCGGCAGAAAGGATTGGGACATTTTTTTCATGGGTTCCACCCACGTTCTCAGCGCTGCTGCTGCTCCCGTAAACGATGTTCCTGCCCAACGTGGCTCCATTTAAAAGGGAAGTAAACAGACAAACAAACATTTATTGTAAAGAAGCTTTGTTAGAACAATCACATAATCGGCCAAACACATTTTCTTCTTTTTTGTGTTTACGTGCTTTACAGCTTATTTTGTTGTGTGATGAAAATGAAGCATTTAACTACAGCTAATTATTAAAACTGAGAATAAAAACTATCAAAACAGAAAAATGAAACGATGTGAAGACAGCTGGATCCTGAACATTTATATTGTTACTATGATTATATCACACACACACACACACCTTACACACACGCACACACACACACACCTCACCTTGTGTCCCACATTGATGCTGCCACAGCGCAGGTTGTTAATATCTTCTTTGCATTTGTCCATGAAGCCGCAGATCAGCCTGTAGTCGCTGAAGATGATGCTGGTCATCTTGGTGACGTACTGGTTGCACTGGTACTCGCTGATGTTGTCCCGGTGATCCACCAGACACGACACCAGGTAGCCCCTCCCCCTCTCTACCTCGTTACACTCCTTTATCTGCACGAGTGGAACATGTAAGGACTCGATGAAAACCAAAGCGCCGACTGAGTTAGAGCTTCAGCATCCTTGATGAAGGCCGACAGAAGCAGACTGACCTCAGCGATGGTGCTCTTGCAGACCTCCGTGGCCACAGACTCAAACTTTGGATCTGTGGTCAGATTGAGTTTGTAGCTCCACAGAAGCTGATATCAAAAAGAGAAGAATTACATTTGTTTATCCAGGACAGACTTAACTTCAACTTAACGCGCGTAATCTTCCTCCCAAGTACAGCTACACCGGATCTTTGGGTTTCCACGCCCGCCACGTCCCACGTTAACACCAGAAGAAGTGGAGCAACCTCCCTGAAATGTCACACACAGCTTTTCTGAAGACTGCTACTGAAGCCTCTTTTCCCTGAAATGCTCAAATAGGTGTAACAAACACACCTGGGGAGCCAAGTGGGACAAACCCGCCTAACGCTGATGTGCATGAGGTTACACAACGTAGTTGGTTGCTACAGCAAGAGTCACCCGTGGTCTCCTGCTACCAATAAAAGCTCTGCAGGCTTGTTTTATTCATCTTCCTTCCTTGTGAGTGAAAACTACAACCCAAAGCAGCCTCATGTGGCCACAAATCATTTCTGCTAGCAGGTGTACAGTTCTGGTGCAGGAAGAATAACCGTGAACAGTCAGGAGCAGGTCGTCCCTGTGTTCTCCGCAAGACCTTGAAAAGCCTCCTCGTAGAAAGGAATCAGGACATATTGGGGCTTTGTAAGTGTTTTTAGTCAAGGTTTCCACTCGGTTCCTTGTGTGCGTTTATTGTGCTGTTGCCACGAAGGCTCCAGCTGCAGCAGCCTCAGATAACATCTACTGACAGTCAGACCGCCCAGAAAACAAAAGAGAGTGGGGGTGCTGCTCGCTGGTTTATGACTCGGTTGACGCCAAGAAGACATTAAGAGACATCCCGATGCAGGAAAAGGTGAACCTCTGGCTGAGCGTCAGAGCGTTTGTGGGGTCGTCAGCTCTGGTTGTCTTTAGGCCACCAGAAGGATTTATCAGAGCTACTGTTAAAAATACAGACTGCATTTGCAGATTAAAAGCTTCAAAGATCAAAACAAATAATTAAAGATCATACAAAAATGTTTTATATTTGGCTTGATTTTTTTTTACTGTTGCAGAATATTATAAAAGCACTAATGACAAATAACAAAATCTGACTGATGTTTTTTAATTTAAGACACTAAAACTGCAACCTGATAACAGCTTGACATGAAAAAGGTCCTGGAAGTGGCGTCAGTGCTCGAACAGACGTAACGCAGCTGAGCCACCACTTAGACCCGCCCCTAAAACACAGATGAGCCAATAGCTGCTGAGTGTCAGGAACCAGAACTCGGATGTCTGCATGTTGCAGCTCCGTAGAAAAATATTGGAAGATTGTCAACTCTCATTTGCTTAATCAAGTTTAACGCATTATTTTTGTTAAATAATGCATCTGGGATATTTGTAACCCTGAACAGTTTTTTATTTAATTTCCTGAGTCCTAAGAAAACAGAGCTGAATGTCTGCTTTAAATTAAACTGCCAACTTAACGTCCAGAACATCAAGAAGGTCAATTCAATCTTAAGAGATTTGATGCCAAAGACAAGTCCAGTAAAACCCATTTCAGATCAATTATATTCTAATTTGCAGTGATTCAGTTAATTCAGCTCATTCCAGTAGAGTCCTGACCTCAAGTTCACAGCTAAGGAACCCAGATTGCATCAAACCTTCACTTCAGTGCATCCCTCATCCTGAAAGGAGCACCAGGCGACAGTGGGGAGGGAAACTTACTGTAAAACGTGCATGTACAGGAACCTTATTCATCATTAGAATTTAATACAGAGGTCATTTTCCAGTGTGGGGTTTCTGATTCCAGCTGATTTGGAAAACAACATTATTACATGTGTAATGTGTGTACAAGAGGAAATACTTACATGGTTGCAGTCAGGAGCAATGTCAATTTCCTGCAAAAAGACAGAAAGAAAGGAGAATGCTCAGTTGCAAACATTTAGGAGCATCTCTGAAGCTCACAGGGTCACATGTGTTGCACGCCTCTGTCAATCCACGCTTCCCTCAGAGCCTAGTGTGTTTTGGAGCACATCAGAAAACAGCCTTTCAAATTTGCTGATAAAAGTCCCAAATTTGGTAACATTTTATCTGAAACCAAAGTCACTTCTCACAAATCCAATCTGACGAGCATCTTCACAGATGGAGAACATGTTCTGGCGTCAAGGTTCTTCTTCTATCATTCTGTTTGTGCAATTGTTACACCAAAAAAATAAAAATAAAATGAAGCACATCATTAACTGAACTTTGGACATCAAGAGGAGACTAAGAAAAATGAGTTTTTAGCTTCAAAAGGACCCCTTAAAATGCAGATAATTTACCAATATGTTTTTGAAAGCAGACAACTGTTACCGTAGTTATGAGGACAAACATCAAGCTCAGGTTTATGCAGAAATACCAGGTCTGTGTGTTATGAGTAAGAGGGTTAAAAGAGCACATGGATGACACAAGCACACATTTAGCCATCCCCAGACTAAATAACAGCCGTCAACTGGCTGCAGCCCTGCAGCAGGTCTAAAAGATAAGAGTGTTTCCTGAATACAATTAGGAGCGGTTAAGTTTCATAGTCACGTTTCCAAATCAGCATCAACACCAAATCTTGTTTTCAAATGAAAAAGATTTTACAAGGTGGGGATGACACTCGGGCCCCTTCTTTCACAACCTTAGGAAAACAAAACAAAACAAACAGTACAAATGTCACACTAAATACACCCAGCAAAGCAGCGGCTCTCTGCAAAAGCAGCCGTTTAATACGAACAAAGCAGCAGAAGCTCTTCATAAACTCGCCCACAACATTCTCCACTATCAGAGGAAACACAGCAGCAGAAGCTCCTCTAACAGCTTCACGTCACCTTGCAATAAAAAGACATAAAAGCACTTTGTGATGACTCTGCGCTGCCCACGGGAGAGAGACAAAAAGCCTTTTTCCTGACATTAAACCCTCCTTTCCACTCAGTGTTTCACAGTCGGGGACGAGTGCAATGAGGATACAGACCCACAGTGGCCTTCTCGATAAAAATTACCAATTAGTCACACAATGAGTTATTAATTAATGAAGAGCTACTCAGTTCAGATCAAAGACTTTTAAAACAAGCCGAGACTAATCAGCAAGCCTGCTCAAACTGAAGTGGTACCAGAGAATAACTGGTGTTTGTGATGGTGGAGGGTGTAAAAGGTACAAAGTTAGACTTCCTTTAATTGAGAACTGAAGTCATCCATTTTCTAAACATGTTATGCTTGATTTTTACATCTTGTTTATAAAAAAAAAAAGAATATTTGACAGCATAACCCCCGTAAAGCCCCACCAACTCTGGATTTGTCAGCAGCATGGTAAGCTGCAGACTTGCTCAAAACCTCACATCAGTGGCAACTAACAATTTTCACAGCAGTTTTTTTTTTTTTAAAGCACATAAATTAAATGCTGTGGCATGTATGACAAAATGTGGCACAATTCTGTTGAAGATCGCCACCAGAAGAGCCTGCAAGTGCTCGCTTGTTTTACTTGACATCCATTTGCTGAGGTGGGCAGCTGCAGCCTGGCCGTGAGCCGTTTATGCCAATTAACATTCACAGTGTCATTTTAGATAAAAGAAATCAAAACACAGATGAGATTAAAAGGTTTCTGCATTGATGTATTGCATTTGTAAAATAGGTAACTGCTGGTTTACATGTCATCTAAAAAGGAGAGTAATTCACAAGATTTCTTACCCTTTCAGTGATAAAACCCACCTTTCTACAAACCTGACTGTAAACTTGAAACATGACAAACATCACGCCAACCAATCAGACAGGCTAGACTTGGTGCTCACGATCGGGTGTGTTGCTTTTCGAGTGCAGTGGAGGGAGGAGCCAGCGCTCCCCGTACTGTTATTTTGTTCAAATACCAACTAACGTGACGCCATGCAGTAAAAAGCTTACCCTACCTGCAATGGACATCATTTTTACTTGATATTTTCTGACCAAGTGATGTTTGATTAGAGAATTTTAAAAGGAACGTTTAAAAAAAAAAAAAAAAAAAGAGAGTTGCTTCTTTGGGAATTATTTGTATGAAATTCAGTTTGTTGCAGTACAGGAAAACAAAGACAGCAGGAACGAAGCGAACAAATGTGAACGCTGACACTGGGTCACATTAGCCAGACTGCAAACACCGTCTTATTGTAATATTATTATAGTACATATTTGTTGAAAATATTGATATACCCTGCTTATCACAGTCTGTCTGAAAATGAGATAAATCGTTCGACACTGGAAACATCCAATGATTTACCGTCACATCTAAACTACCAAAGAGGTTTTAAAGCAACATAAATTCAGTCTTTAAAAATGCAGCTTCGCTGGTGGGATTACCAACATAGTACTAGATATCTAGCTCTAAAAACTCACATGTGGCCACTTCTCAACCTGAAAACTCAAGCAGGAAGTTGCAGGTATTGCGTAATTTCTAATGCTGGCTTTCAAAGCAACGAGAACTGAGGCTCCGTTATATGGGATGGTGCATAAAAGTTAACATCGATTCTGACGTTCTTGTTTTCAGCAGTATCAGCAAATATTTCCAATGCTGGAACTGAACAACCAGCATGAACCGGTGATTTCTGTTGCTCGTGCCGTAAGTACAAAGACCATTACAGAGCACGGTTACTGAGAGCAAACACCTCTGTACGACTGCAACAATGTTTGCTTTTATGACTTAATTGCCGAATCTTATAATCTTCTCTAAGAGGATTTTAAAACAATCTAATTGCCAGTGTGCCAGCAGAAGCCCTCAGTATCCATAGTCCCAAATGGCCACGCAATCACCAGCTGCTACTTGTGCAAACAGTCATCGTAAAACAAGCATAAATGTCTGCATCAAAAACCAGAGGTGCACTGCAGACACTTGCCTGCACTGCTCTGCCAGCTGAAAAACATCGGCCCACGCTGTAAATTGAAAATTATTAAATGCCAGACAGATTCAGGGACCACAGCTTGAAGTGTCTGAATCTAGTTTGTGCCAAAGCAAAGTAACTTGTAGTCCAGGAATAAGGTCCTAACTGTGCTCATCATTCCCAGCCGTCTCTCAGCTGTCAGATTTCAGGGTTTAGATCACCACAATTAATTTCTCAAACCTGGTGTTGAAAGTACAAAGTCCTCAGCTGCCTCGGGTCCTTCTTTATCTTTGTGTGTGTGCACGTTAGGTGTCTTTTTCTGGAGACGAGGCAGATTTATAAGAGCCATTTACTCTTCAGGAGGCCGCAGCTGTTATACAGTCGAACCGATGCAATTATCTCAGTAAAGAGGGCATTGCTGAGGGCAGGCAGAGGAGGTGTGTGTGTCTGTGTTTGACGTCAGCATGGCGAAGCAGAAGATGAAGTGGTGGGAACGGTGGTGAAAAAACCTCCAGGGAATAACAGACAGAATGCCTTTTCACAGAATATGCATCCTTTTGAATATGTCAATTACATCTTCATGAGTTTGCATTTATTTATTTTTTAATCACAATGTGAGCACTATTCAGCAATAGTAACCTTTACATGACATTATACATTTTGCTGGTGTGTTTTTTTAATTAAATCATTGATCAGTTGATTCATGGAGGTTTTAGACACTTCTGTGTCCTGGTCAGTGCTGCCGTCTGCGAGGCCTCACAGAAGAGTTGCTCTCACTTCGTCTTGTAAATCTGTCTCTTTACTTTCACTGCCACTCTTCTATCACAGATAACTGCAGACACTCTTCTCCTCCCATAACCATGGTAAATAAGAAGAGGCTCAGGTTTGGTCCTTGATGCGGTCCTACTTCCACCCGAAACTCACCCATCAGTCCTACTACACACCTCACCGCCTTCATACATGTCATGTGCCACTGACACACTTTTCTGCCACTCCAGACGTCCTCATGCACTCGACTCCCTGACATACGCTTTCTCTCAAACCTACAAATATGTAGGAAAACTACCTCTGACAATTCCTGTACTTTAACAGCATTTGCATTCTGAATAAAGAAAAACTTTGGACGACTGTAAAAATTCAGATTTAAGTCTGAACTTTTAGGGTAGGTCAACTGATGGTGATTATTAAGATGACATAAAAAAAGTCACATTCTGAACAAAATATTGTGAATAATTAAGAAATTATTTAAACCTACTTGAAACAGTATCAGCCAAGACGCAGACGTCACAACATTTTACAGTTTTTAACCCATCTAACATCTAAAACATTCAGGACAGTGGTCCCTGAGGACCTGGCCTAGACAATATTTCAAACTTACATTAATCATTGTTTTTAGTACTTTGTACTACAGATTCCTGTCAATTACTGAGAGGTACAATGAGAGGTAGAGAGGTAGAATTACTCGGAGGTCGGTACAGTCCGAGACTCGGCTTCACCACCGCAGGAAACACTCCCCTAAAAACAACTTTGATTCAGAAATAAGTACAAGAATTATTCTAATGGTTATAAACAAAAGTTTATGGAAACATTGGAGAGTGAAGTTTGGATTGCTGGTAAAGAAAGTAAAGTAAGCCCTTCTCTAAAACAATTATATCATAAACTGCTTTATTGCAGAATTATTCCCACAATGCATTATTTTTGTATCAGAACATCAAAAGTCAGAAGAATAAATACCAGTAAAATCTATTTTTTTTCTAAGTTCTGAAACAGTGAAACATTTAACGTGGACAAATCAAAACAATGTCTTTTTGAATTAGAATATTTTACTTTAATTTTAGATTTAGTTAAGCTTTTCTATTTTTAGACTGAAACGAGAGCCGAGATACATTTCCAGTTGGTTTGAGGGCAAGATTATGAATCTGTTCATTGATGGTGCTGATCCCTGCAGCGTTTAAACCCACACCACTGGACTTTGGCCTTGGCCTGGAAGTGTGTGCAGTTGTCTTCCGGCTTATCACCGTTTTGTTTCATGGATGCTGAAGAATGTGGAGGGAATTATTTGCTCTGGTGGATGAGTAACTCTGTCAACGTTGTTAAAGGTATGCGACTAAAGCAGATCAGCAGTTCTCTCAACACACCTGATTTATGTCGCTATAAATCAGTCGGAACTCTGAAGAACAAAAAAGTAGAAAAATGACGAACAAAACATCACTTAACACTTAACTTCAAGGTTTATCTGCCTGTGTTTTTTTAATTACATGAAAATAAAAGTAAAAATTTATCTTCACAAAGTCCTAAATGATAAACCCGCAACATTTTCAAAAGATATGGCAAAGACAAGCAGCAAATCATCAAATTTAAAAAGACTAAAATCTGAAAAATGTCATTTAAAAAAAATGTATTGCTGTGTAGCGTTCCCTTTTCCTCTTCTTTTTGCGTTTGTCCTTTATGACTATGTTTGTTTGTTTATTTCCTGACTCAGTCCGATAGTGTTCGCTGTGCCTTCCTGTCCGATGTTTGATCCTATTCCTGCCTGATGCAGGATTAGAGTCCTGCTCAACAGTCCTGGCTCTTCTCGGTTGCATGTTTAACCTAAATGGTGAGAGGTCTGGACTGCAGGCAGGCCAGTTCAGCACCCAGACTATTCTACTGCCGCCCTTTTGTGATGGAAGCAGTACACACTTTGGTGTTGTCCTCCTGAAACATCCAAGGTCTTTCCTGAAAAGGATGTCTGGAAGGGAACGTGCTGCTCTAAAACTTGACACAGCTTTCAGCACTGGTGTTTCTGGGTTGCAGCAGTGATGCAGGTTTTGAACTGACAGCTGATAACAAGCCTGGTGATTTCTGTCTGCTTTTGTCCAGAGGACGCGGCACCTACGGTTTCCAAAAAAAACTCTGACCACAGGACAGTTTTCCGCTTTGCTCTTTGCTTCAGTCCATTTTAAATGAGCTTCGGCCCAGAGAAGACGATGGAGTTTCTGGATAATGTTCAGATATAGCGTCTTCTTTGTGTGACAGAGCCGTCATGTGAATTTGAGGATGTTGCGGCAGAATGTGCCGTTAGACAGGGACTTCTGGAAGTGCTGCTGCGCTCATGCCGGGACTTCCTGTACAGAATTACGCCTGTTTTTAATGCAGTGCTGTCTGAGCAGAGAGCACCGGCAGCCAATATTGATTTCTGACCTTGTCCCTTGCACAAAGATTTTACAGATTCTTGGTTTTTCATAATATTATGTAGCTGTTATGCAGATAAAGAGAACGTGAACATTTTCATAAAATTTTATGCTGAGGAACATTCACCTTAAAATAGATTCACATCGTGTCAAAGCAGATTTTTGAACCTCTCTCTCTTTTTAAAACCTAATCATGTCACTGACTTATTACTTATAAACTTAATTAGTTTATCACTTTCTCTTACTTTTCCAGCCTTTTGTTGTTCATGTCCCAATTTTTCTGAGATACGTTGCTGCCATAAATTTCAAAGTGAGCCAAAATCTTTAATGAAACGGTCAAGTGTCAATCAACATGTTCTACTGTGAATAAAAGATGTGTTTGATAATTGCAAAGAAAAGAAGGCAACAGGTCTGAAAAGAAACAGTCCGGTGGGCTTTTTTCTTTTTTTTTTTTTTTAAATTTAATCACCTGAGGCAGAGAAAAAAAACAAAAGCACGTAGCCTGTGGTTTAACATCAACCTGCGAGTCATCTGACTGCTGGATGACTGCGCACACAAACGCTCTCATTTAGCACCAAGACAAGTCAATAATTACTTCACCGGCGGACTTCATGGATGCAGCTGCGCTGCTCAGAGTGAAGATGTGGTATAAGATTGGAGCAGATCATAACTTTTAACTATTAAAATCTCAAAAACAGCCCCACACGCTGCAGGTCTCAGACAAAGAAAAGAACAGCTTGAAGTCAAATCAAAACCAATAATTAGGGCTGTAGCTCCTAAATCATTTTCTTTTTAAGTCATCTTTAAGTTTATGCAACAAAACCTATCCTCAGAAACCATGGTCATGTGTTCATAGTTTTTGTTTTTGAGACAGCAGCACATCTGAAAACCTTCAGATAGGTCTTTACGTTTAAATTAATTTCTCATCAACAGAACATTATTAAATAAATTTGAACCCTACATTATTCAATGTTTCTGCTGACAGTTGGCAGAGAAACGTTTATACAGGATGTAGACAATGATATGAAATAAAATGCACATTCATACTGATTAAAAGTCACAAACAACTCTTCTATGCATCATTTATGACCGGATTCATAAGTTTACCAAATTTTGGTAAAACATTTCAGACAATGTAATTTTGTAAAATCCAATAAATCACCTAACTGTAGACACATTAATGCTTACTTTTCATACGATAAAAACAAACTGAGTACACTACATATTTCAGGGGCATTAATTTGATTTTGATCAGCAGTTCCCAGCTGTGAATGACAATAATTTATGGAGACACAGTAAACTAAAGAATGATACCAGAGGTATGCGAGGATTATTGAAGAGCGCTGCTGCAGGAGGACACGGCTCAGACTGTATTTAGTAAAAGCTTATGACCTTTCACTTCTGTATGCCCAGTAACCTCATCGTTTCTTAATTTGTGTGCAGCTGTAACCAGAATTCAAACAATAAAAACTGTCAAGACTGCTGTCTATTAACTGAAGTCTACAGGATGGTTTCTTAACACCGTAAAGGTGCTTTTTAGGACTTTGAAACAACCACATTAAATGTTAGAATTCCTTGCATTTCCCATTGTGACCACAGCAGGGGGGAGAAAAATCAGAAGGAACCCGGAGACTGCCTGGGATGGAGCGGCTGCTCGGGCGGACACCCGGCAGGTGCAGACGGTTTCCTCTGCATCAGCACCGCTGACGGCCGGCGTGGCTCTGCTGAACCGCCGGGGCGACACACCCAGCAGATGCCCGTCACCCGACTGATCCGGCTGAACTGCGTCGGGTCAACTAACTGCCGCTTACCTCTCTGCGGTCCTGGAGGCACTCCAGTACGGCCAGGTTGTTGGTCCATGTGTGCTTGGGGCAGAGGCGGGTCAGGTCCTCCCGACAGGCCTCCTCCTCCGCCAGCTTCCAGCCGGTCGCCCTTCGAGGCTGGGAGGCCCCGATGGCAACGGCGGCAGGTGCATCCTTGGCCGGTGGGTCGACAGCTCTGACCACGGGCGGGTTGCGCGGCTCGGCGGGACCGCTCGCCGCCTTCAAGCCAAGGACGGAGACGACGCTGCAGAGACAAACGGACGAGAACAGCAGCTGCAACAACGGGGAGCGACTGTATGCCGCCATCTTCACATAACTGTCAGGTTGGGCCTGATGAGCTGCTTCTCTTCCGGTCAGCAGCTTCACAATAAGAGCTTTATTTACCCTGGAAAACCGTGTTCCGGTCATTTTATAAAATAAAACCTTTCACTTCGTGAAATAAAACATTTAATATTCTAAAAGCGTTTAAATTATTGTTTGTGGTTTGTTTGTCTGTTTGCCTTTGTTTTTGCTTTGCTAATTCTTGTATTACTTATTCATTTATTATGTCCCTTTAAAAAAAAGTAATAATAAGAAAAACATTTATGACTTTGGCTTTAAAGCGTATTTGGTTCTATCTATCTATCTATCTATCTATCTATCTATCTATCTATCTATCTATCTATCTATCTATCTATCTATCTATCTATCTATCTATCTATCTATCTATCTATCTATCTATCTATCTATCTATCTATCTATCTATCTATCTATCTATCTATCTATCTATCTATCTATCTATCTATCTATCTATCTATCTATCTATCTATCTATCTATCTATCTATCTATCTATCTATCTATCCAGTCACAATGCTGCTGAACACAATTTGGATTTATTGTTCTATCAACCCCCATTACATCTGCACCAGAAAACAACAATACTTAGAGCTATCTCCTTCTGTTTATTTTTCTTGACAGTTATTACCAGCATAAGCCAAAATACATGAAATAAACCAAACACATGTTTCAAATCACACATGGACATGCAGCCTCAGAATTACAAGGAGCAGTTTGTGATGCTCAAAGTCTGACCTGAAGGACTTTGGGGTGGAAACTCTTGTTTGCTAGTTTGAACAAAGCAGATGAAATTGTTTTTTTGTAAAGCACATTTAAGACACCTGTAGTGTGTATTACAAACAAAGAAAAAAAAAGTTAAATGTAAAGTTTATCAGATAACAATGGATCAAGAATCAGAAACCAAGATGATGCTGGCAAACATCAACTCTTTCATACCAGTTAAGACGGTCAACACTTTATGTACTTGAACTCTTAACTGCCTCAACGTGGTTATTCTTTAGACATGAAACAGCTGGATTGAAGCTCCTGTCTTTTCGGACTTCTGAAAACGGTGCAAGCCAGATAAGTGACCACCTCTTTACACGTTTGACCTGTGACTCAGCTTGTCCAAATAAGCCGTCACAGAATTAAGAAATGAATTTGGTCAAATGATCAGTCTGTTTGTAACATGTCTTCACCCAGGGCCGTGGTTGTGTTACACAAATATGAGCAGCAGTCTCCTCTGCCGCTCCTGCTGATTTATGACGTCCACGTTGAGGAGCTCATCCCTGTCTTGTCATCAACAAAACCCACCCACGAGCCGCAACCCCGCAACCCCGCATCAGTGATGTAGGAAGGACAGATGACATCAACAATGGAAACAAAGATCCTGAAAGTAGATTACAAGGAATTTGTAAGTTTCACCATTTGTAATGCATAATGTTGAGAAATTCCATTGCATAAAGGGCAAGGATGTATGTTCAAGCGCGACAACAGTGATCTCTGATCCTTTAACCAGAACAGCATCAAGACCTGTGCTCATCAATAACTGACACAACCACATGAACAAGGTTTATTTTGGAAAATGTCTGTTAAACACAGCAGGAGAGCTACTTTTTTTCTGTGCAACAAACAAAAGTCTTATGTTAAACTTGTTGAGAACATTATCAGCGTGACGTCCTAGCTTCACTCTGTGATACTTTACTACTTTGTTTAGAAATATGTATCAGGCCCGGAGGTGGTGCAGGTTAAGACCTGTTTTGAGAGTGAAAAACATTTCATTTGTTCATTTTAACCTGCTCAATGAGTAAATGTTTAACAAGCCGAGACATTTGATACAGTCAAAGACTGTAATTGTTGTGTTCATAAAAATATGCACCTTTATCATTGTTAAATATGATAAATTGTGCCTTGTTTTAATGTTCAAAAAAGTAGAATAAAAAATTTTCAAGTGCATTTGCAGTTCTATGTAGACCAGTTCTGACTGACCGGCGGTGGTTCTCAGATGTTTAACCTCTTGTGGGGTCATAAAGGCGTGAGACTCCCAGAGCACCAAATAAAGAAGCCAGTTGCCTTCCACTTAATCTTCTAAGCTGACTAAGAATCTGCTCATGTACAAATTAACAAACATGTGTATAAAATATGTGGATTGTTCTTTTTGTTTGAGGAATATGTTTTTCTCCCCTTTGTCGCCCACATTAAATTTATTAAAGCAAAAATCCAAAGGCTGTATTAATAAAAATTGTTATGCTTGAGGAGTCTCTGTCAGACTCTTCTGATCCTTTCATCCCTCCCAGGTTGCTTGAGCAGCTGCTTATTTTAGGAAGCAGAAAGATGAAATAAATCCTCCCAGTTTAGAGCTGACAGCTGCTGGGAGGCTTTTTCTGGTTCATCAGCTGCACACATCCTGCTCTTAGTCTTAGTTACAGCTTTTATTTGGAATAAATTGTCACAGCAATTGTATCTTTTGAAGCCTGACTCCAATTATGTATTTTTGCATCAAAACATTTCCTTTTACAGTCTGATTAACCTGACAGTCGCCTCAGTGAGCAGCATTTGCCTCATCAGCAGCCACAGAATTTAGATGCATTTTAAAACTGCCGTAGCTTTATTTAGACTCCTCTGATTCTGTTTCTGATTGGTAGAGTGTAAAATCTCCAGATGGGTTAATCACCAGTTACTTGATGTGAAAGTGAAACCAAGATCTTGTTGTTATTAACCCTGAAGTCTGGAATAAACGTGAGACCACCCAGTTTAACTGAAAACGTTATAACGTTATCTTAGTTTAACAGATTCTGTTTGCACGTCCTGCTCATGTTCCTGCAGATCTTTCATAATCTGAACCGTATCTCACGGGAAAAGCATTCTTGCTGTGAGGCAACAGGAATATCTGCACCAAGCCGTAAAGCCTTCTGAAATAAATATATAAGGTTATTGTGAACAAAAATACAAACCAAAACAACCAATCATACCCCAACTTAGAACGACAACCACGAGACATCAAGAGCATAACCAGAGAAGCAGATATGGCAGCAGACATGAAATTACGGGGCTGGTGAAGCGCATGAATATAGGTGTTTTTCAGTCTAGACTAAAAACTAGAGATGGACGACACGCTTTTAACAGTTTGACAGTCAGGTCCACAAACGTTGGCCTTGGTTCCAGCTGTGAGCGTGGGACATGGAGGAGATCTTTCCATACAGATCGGACAGATCTGGGAACTTGGTAGAGGTGAATGATGATAGTGATGTACGCTGGGCCCTGTCCATTAGGAACCTTAAAATCTGTAGTAAAACGTTTTAATTCATTCTTAAATGTACTGGGAGCCAATGCAAAGAGTCCAGGATCAGTGGCATGTGCTAGTACAGTTTGGTAGCTGTGAGGAAGTCTATCTGCCACTTTTGCAGTGTAGAAGAGACTGAGTTAGGTTGATGTAAAGAGAATTACAATAGTAAAGCATGACGTGATAAAAGTGTGGGAGACTTTTTCCAGGCCATGAAAAGACAGGAAGGGTTTTGGTTAAGCAATACTCCGTAATTGAGAATAATTATTCATTTTTAACCACTGAAGGCAAGTCAAGTTTATTTGTATAACATTTAATGTACAAGTCAGTTAAAGTGCTTTACATAAAAAGATCTTCAAAACATGCATTAAAAAGTAAAAGAGTTTAAAAGCAGAAATTAAAGACAGGCAGGCATGAGTTAAAAATAATTAAGCAAATGAGATGCAAGAAATAAAGGTTGTAGAGCGTTATGGTGGATTACTGAACCGCAGCAGTAAATTAAAAGGTTTTTAACTTTGACTTAAAGCAACTGAGAGTTTCTGCAGCCCTGATGCATTCTGGGAGTTTGTTCCACAGGTGAGGAGCTTAAAAGGTGAACGCTGCCTCACCTGTTTGGTTCTAATTCTGGGTCCAGAAAGTGGGCGTGGCCCTGACAACCTGAGGTTTCTGGTTGGTTCATCATGGATCAGGAGATCAGAGATGTATTTTGTCCTGAGACCATTCAGAGATTTATAAACCAGCAGCAGGATTTTAACATCTGTTCTGGGACAGACTGGAAGCCCGTGTAAAGATCTAGGACCTGGAGTTATGTGGTCCAGTCTCTGGTCTTAGTGAGGACTCGGGCAGCAGCGTTCTGGACTAACTGCAGCTGTTTGATGGGTTTTTTAGGGACCCGTGAGAACAGCGTTGCAGTAGTCCAGTCTACTGAAGATAAAAGCCTGGACAAGGTCTTCTAAGTCCTGCTGAGACACCAGTCCTTTAATCCTCCAGATGTTCTTTAGGTGATAACAGGCTGACTTCACTACTGTCTTAATGTGGCTGTTAAAGTTCAGGTCTGAGTCCAGAACCAGTCCCAGGTTTCTGGTTTGGTTCTTGGTTTTTAGCTGATTGAAGCTGAGTGCTGATGTTTAATCTTTCTTCTTTTGCTCCAAACACTAAACACTAAACACTAAACACTAAACACTATACACAAGGCTTTGACATTTTATGAAACCGAGCTTGATATTTTCTTTTTATTAATAAAAAAAAAGATTTTAGCTGAGTTTTTGAAAATGGACACTTTTCTCCAAATCTGATTCGTCATTTGCTGATAGCAGATCTTGTATTTAATCTTTTAATTTCAGGTCAAACTTTTTTGTTATCCATTTCTGTCACTTACAGAAAACAGTGTGATTATTCAGCACTGATCATTAAACTGAATGACGCCGACTCAAAAGTTAACAAAAATAAATGGGACGTGTCTTTCCGTCTCCTGGTTTTATCACTCAGTGAAACTGGGAGGCTCGCTGATGTGTTTCTGATAACTTTTCGTTTCTTTTTTTCTCACCAGCCTCAATCTTTGAGCAGATATGAGTAAACCCTTCAACCGCACCAAAACTGGAGTCCTTGTTGGGAGAAACTTCCAGAAGAAAATTCCTGAGATGTTTGTTTCACGTTCAGCTGTTAACCCAGTGTGTGCTAAAGACAACTGGTGCTGTTCTCTCCCTCTGTCACACACACATGCACACACACGCATGTGCACACACACACACACACATGCACGTACGTGCACACACACGCATGTGCACACACACACACACACATGCACGTACATGCACACACACGCACGCAGACACACGCGCATGTGCAAACACACACACACACACACACACACGCACACACTGAACCAACTTCTATAAAGAGACCAGAAAGATGCTTCGTTCTTCTCAGTTCTCAGATACCAGCAGGATTTATCTACTACCAAGATGGCCGAGTAAGTCCAGACTTTAGATGGATTTCTGAATTAACAAAACACAGAAATACCTGAATCACATTTTTTGTGCTTTCTGTCTTCCTTTAAAGAAAAAAGATGACACTGAGCCGCAGAAATCATCTGAAGGTAGAGTAAGAGGTTGTGTTAACTGTTGGGACTGAGCCTGCTCTCATCAAATGTTGGTGGCTTTTTGGTTTGTGGGAAGATGTTTCCAAAGTTGGTGTGAATCTGCTGATCTTTAGAGATTTCAGATGATGAAAAGTGTCTTTGTTCATGCACCCAGTGTCTTGATTATTGACGTGGTGTTGCAGCTTTGTTCCACCCGCTGGGGAGGTGCAAGGTGCATAAACCACTCACTCTCTCAGGCTTCGGTCGTCCAAACCAGAGAAATCCAGTTGAGCTCCGTCGAGGCCTTTTAATGTTTGTGCTCACTTCAGAAAACTAAATACTGCATTTGTTTTCATGCCAAAAATGTGTGTTCTTGTCTGATTTAGATATTTTGTTTTAATTATTACTCATAATAATGAAAAAAAGACATGAACAAAAGTTCAACTCAATCTGACAGTTTATAAACTAAACAACAATAAACTTTTTGTACATGAGAAAACAAACCCAAACATTAAGGTAGAAAATAATCAGAAGGATGATAAGAGAGTCTTAAAATCACTATTTTACATCAACCATTGATTTGGATACTGAGTCTCTTGGGATTCTAATTGACTGAATTCAAATAAAAGATTTTGAAGAAATAACATCGCTTTAGGTCTCTAATCCTCCTGGTAAACTGCAGTTGATGACAATCGTCCTGAAATGGTGTGAAAGTCTGAGCCGTCTGCTCCTCCTCGTCTCAGAGCTTGCTGCTACAGATCGGTAAGGAGATGCTGGAAGAGGAGGATCGGGAGGCAGAGGAGGAGAAGAGGACGTACATGCAGGAGAACTGCCCCAGTCTGTCCATCCCGGGCAGCACGCAGGGGCTCCAGGTCAACCTCCACCGTCTACATGATTCCAGACTCAATCTCTATATCTTTTTGAAGTGGTATCAGTTAAACGTTGCAGTCATTATGAGCTTTGGATATGGCTGTTTGCGAAATTACTCGTCCACGGAGGGATGTGAGGTCACGGGAGTCCATCTCAGCCTGGAGCACTCCAGGTTCCTTGAAACATTTACTGATATCATGCACTGTGGCAAGAATAATTAATTAATCTATTTCCCCACAGGGATTAATACAGTTTTTTTTAATTTGAAGTGAAGTGAAGAGAAATATGCGGATCCTTGTTAATATGTATTTGAGGAACATTGTCTATAAACTTTTGATGATTTCCTCTCACATTTGCTGACAGTGGAGACTTTCTGCTCCTATTTGCTCCTCAAAGACTGAAAACTGCGTTTGCACCAAACTATTATTACAGTCGTGATCACGTTTGAAATAACGTCATTATTTTTTCTTTCACCTCCTCACATCAACTAAATTTTCCATTTAGCAACTTTTTTTTGGAATGTTTTAAATTTGAAACGCAGAAATTGATGTCTATGAATGTATGAAAGGAAGTTGATAAGAAAACGTAAAATATCTGGTGTTTATACTGTCTGCAGGAAAATGAAAGTAAAAGCAAATGAAAACAAAAACTGAGATGTGCTCCCTTGCTGTGTTCAATTTCCAATTTGGTGCATCTAGTTTGTTTTACCAGAGTAACACCTGATGTTTCCTTTCTATCGACAGGAACTGTGTCGGCAGCTTCACAAACAGATCGATTTGGTGGACGAAGAGCGATACGACATGCAGATGAAAGTGATAAAATCCAACAAGGAGGTACATCTTTTACAATTTCTTGGTTCAGAAACAAATGCTGTAAAACAAGTTATAGGCTAGAATATCTGGATGAAGTCCATCACTGCCATTTGAACATGTCAAATGTCTTCAGTTAAACACACGGAAGTGACTTTCTTCTGTGTCAGATTGAGAACTTGAAGTCGAAGGTTCAGGATCTGAACGGGAAGTTTAAGAAGCCGACCTTGAAGAGGGTGCGGATGTCCGCTGACGCCATGCTCGCCGCCCTGCTGGGCTCCAAACATAAAGTGTCCTTAGACCTCAGAGCCAACCTGAAGCAGGTCAAGAAGGAGGTCAAAGAAGAGGTGGGTGCCTCAGTCAGAAAACAAAAATACCCTTGAAATGGTCCCAAAAGTGCAACTGCAAATCTTCAATATTTAAACCACAAACCGCTACAGAAACAGGAAGAACAGAAAATCTTAATTAAACACAATAAAAGAGTGTTGACGGATTTGTTAGTTACCCGATCAGCTTATTATTTGTCTCTTGATCTGTTTCTCTCAGGAGAAACAAGCAGGCGACTGGAGGAAGACCGTTGAAGACAAGTCAGGGATGGACGGCAGGAAGAAGATGTTTGAGACAGAGGCCTGAATTTTATTGTTTGGTTCTGCTGTTGACCAGCACGACTAAATTCTTTATGATGTGAATCAGTATTATCAATCTTATGCATGATAAACCAGACTAATGTATGTTTTTACACATGTAATAAAAGTTTAAAGCAAAAACATCTTAAAGATGAGAAGAATAAGGTTTAACTGGTTTCATTGCATCATTTCCCATGTGAACAAGAAAAGCTTTAGTCAGCAGAGAAAAAAGAAAAATGAGTACAATGTTTATACAAAATCACTTAAAATAAGAATAAAAGTAGTATGTATTAAAAAAAAAGATTGACTGATACAAAATAACGTACATGACAACAGTGTTTACAGACAGTATGAACAGAAGGCAGCGCAAAAAAGCTGTATTTACATGTTTAGTAATAAATAATAATGACATAATAACTAATAAATAGAAATGCTAGTCTATACTCTGATATTTAATTTAAATACCCACATTCATGTCTTTATTATTTTAGCTGCAACTGATAGTCTGTTGATTTGATCACTTAATTAGTTATTAATTGTTTTACTTACAAGCACTTTGAATCCCTGTGTCGTTGAAATGTGTTAAAAAATAAACTCGTCTTGACTTACAAATTAAAGACTGAACAGAATATCACTAACTCAGCTGAGGTATGGAACAGTTACGTTTTAACAAGAGTCTAATCATTTATTCATGTATGATTACATAAATGAATAAATGATTAGACACACAGGCAGAGATCACCCCGGACGCTGGTTTACTATTTACCTTTAATCAGGTCTATAGCGGTAGACTTTATCAAATAGACTCTAATGTCTACTGTCAATGTAAATATCAGTTTCAGTTTTATTTCAGAGGGTATTTGATTGTAATTACAAGTTGTTCTCCCGCTTTCTTATCCTAGTAATGGCAAAGAAGTATTTTAGAGGAAACCCCAGTCTCACAGCAACATTTATTCACCAGGATCATTGTACATTGGGTCACCACGCGCGCGCGCGCGCGCGCACATCGATCTTTTAATTGGATGTATATCGTTTCTGCATATAACTCTTGCCCGCTTTGTTAACTTCTATGATAAAGTTGCAGGAACTCATCAAGGCTACTGCGAAGATCTTTTATTGCTTGTCTGCGTGATTTAAAGCCGAGTGTCTCAAAGGTCCACATTTCCGTTTCTGCACGTTAATATGACTCAAACACGAGCCGGACTAACCACTAGAGACGAACAGCCTCTCAGCTCAGCTCAGACTGATGTCGTTAGTTTTCCTCTATTTATTTAAATAAATACTGTGTTTGGTGGGTGTGAGATGCGCTTCCTCTGGAGGGTTACGTTGACGTCGTAGCGCACTTCCGTTGTCCAGACGTTTGAATCCGTGAGAGTGCTATTCTGTTGTGACCCAATTAAATGAGCGATATTCTTGTTGACAGGCAAAAGTGGTCAAAGCGAAGCCGGGTTGAAATCTAACGAATCTTCTTTGCACAAAGTTTTTTTTTTTTGTTTTTTTTAATAGCGATGGTAGTCACGTGACGGTGCGTGACGTGATGAAACCCTGTGATAGACTTGTGGTTGAAGCACAACACCAGGCAGCGACAACAGAGTCAACAGTTTGCCAAAGTTTGAAGAGAAACATACTTAAATTCGTCTTAAACGGAACGAAACACGCCGCCAGATCCGCTGACCCTCCTCCCTCCCGTTGAAGAGCCAAAATGACGGCGGCGGTGTTCTTCGGCTGCACCTTCATCGCCTTCGGCCCGGCCGTCTCCTTGTTCCTGTTCACCATCGCCAGGGAGCCGCTTAGGGTCATTTTCCTCATAGCAGGGTAAGAAGAAAGTCAGCCGTCCTCGCTGTTTTACGTTTACGATGGAAAAATGACACCGACGTAGCTGTTTGTTTATTCCCGGGATAGAAACCGGGCGACCGACTAGCTCAGATAGCTAACTAGCTTCCGTCTTCAGTCTCGCGGGACTCGGTCACACTGGGACACTCGGACACACTCGGATACTCGGTCACACTCGGACACACGGTCACACTCGGACACAGCTTCTTCTTTGTTGGCACGTCCAGGGACTTGGACACGGCTTCTTCTTTCTCGACTCGTTCAGGGACTCGGACACACTCGGACACTCGACGCGTTCAGGGACGACTTGGACGCGGCTTCTTCTTTCTCGACGCGTTCAGGGACGACTTGGACGCGGCTTCTTCTTTCTCGACGCGTTCAGGGACGACTCGGACGCGGCTCCTTCTTTCTCGACGCGTTCAGGGACGACTCGGACGCGGCTCCTTCTTTCTAGACGCGTTCTGGGACGACTCGGACGCGGTTCCTTCTTTCTTGACGAGTTCAGGGACGACTCGGACGCAGTTCCTTCTTTCTCGACGCGTTCAGGGACGACTCGGACGCGGCTCCTTCTTTCTCTAAGCGTTCAGGGACGACTCGGACGCGGCTCCTTCTGTCTCGACGCGTTCAGGGACGACTCGGATGCGGCTCCTTCTTTCTCGACGCGTTCAGGGACGACTCGGGCGCGGCGCCTTCTTTCTCGACGCTTTCAGGGACGACTCGAACGCGGCGCCTTCTTTCTCGACGCTTTCAGGGACGACTCGAACGCGGCGCCTTCTTTCTCGATGCGTTCAGGGACGACTCGGACGCGGCGCCTTCTTTCTCGACGCGTTCAGGGACGACTCGGACGCGGTGCCTTCATTCTCGACGCGTTCAGGACGACTCGGACGCGGCGCCTTCATTCTCGACGCGTTCAGGGACGACTTGGACGCGGCTTCTTCTTTCTCGACGCGTTCAGGGACGACTCGGACGCGGCTCCTTCTTTCTCGACGCGTTCAGGGACGACTCGGACGCGGCTCCTTCTTTCTAGACGCGTTCTGGGACGACTCGGACGCGGTTCCTTCTTTCTTGACGAGTTCAGGGACGACTCGGACGCAGTTCCTTCTTTCTCGACGCGTTCAGGGACGACTCGGACGCGGCTCCTTCTTTCTCTAAGCGTTCAGGGACGACTCGGACGCGGCTCCTTCTGTCTCGACGCGTTCAGGGACGACTCGGATGCGGCTCCTTCTTTCTCGACGCGTTCAGGGACGACTCGGGCGCGGCGCCTTCTTTCTCGACGCTTTCAGGGACGACTCGAACGCGGCGCCTTCTTTCTCGACGCTTTCAGGGACGACTCGAACGCGGCGCCTTCTTTCTCGATGCGTTCAGGGACGACTCGGACGCGGCGCCTTCTTTCTCGACGCGTTCAGGGACGACTCGGACGCGGTGCCTTCATTCTCGACGCGTTCAGGACGACTCGGACGCGGCGCCTTCATTCTCGACGCGTTCAGGGACGACTCGAACGCGGCGCCTTCTTTCTCGACGCCTTCAGGGACGACTCGAACGCGGCGCCTTCTTTCTCGACGCTTTCAGGGACTGCTCGGACGCGGCTTCTTCTTTATCGACGCTTTCAGGGACGGCTCGGACGCGGCTTCTTCTTTCTCGACTCATTCAGGGACTCGGACTCGGCTTCTTCTTTCTCGACTCGTTCAGGGACGACTCGGACTCGGCTTCTTCTTTCTCGACTCGTTCAGGGACGACTCGGACTCGGCTTCTTCTTTCTCGACTCGTTCAGGGACGACTCGGACTCGGCTTCTTCTTTCTCGACTCGTTCAGGGACGACTCGGACTCGGCTTCTTCTTTCTCGACTCGTTCAGGGACGACTCGGACTCGGCTTCTTCTTTCTCGACTCGTTCAGGGACGACTCGGACTCGGCTTCTTCTTTCTCGACTCGTTCAGGGACGACTCGGACTCGGCTTCTTCTTTCTCGACTCGTTCAGGGACGACTCGGACTCGGCTTCTTCTTTCTCGACGCGTTCAGGGACGACTCGGACGCGGCTCCTTCTTTCTCGACGCGTTCAGGGACGACTCGGACGCGGCTCCTTCTTTCTAGACGCGTTCAGGGACGACTCGGACGCGGTTCCTTCTTTCTCGACGAGTTCAGGGACGACTCGGACGCGGTTCCTTCTTTCTCGACGCGTTCAGGGACGACTCGGACGCGGCTCCTTCTTTCTCTAAGCGTTCAGGGACGACTCGGACGCGGCTCCTTCTGTCTCGACGCGTTCAGGGACGACTCGGATGCGGCTCCTTCTTTCTCGACGCGTTCAGGGACGACTCGGGCGCGGCGCCTTCTTTCTCGACGCTTTCAGGGACGACTCGAACGCGGCGCCTTCTTTCTCGACGCTTTCAGGGACGACTCGAACGCGGCGCCTTCTTTCTCGACGCGTTCAGGGACGACTCGGACGCGGCGCCTTCTTTCTCGACGCGTTCAGGGACGACTCGGACGCGGTGCCTTCATTCTCGACGCGTTCAGGACCACTCGGACGCGGCGCCTTCATTCTCGACGCGTTCAGGGACGACTTGAACGCGGCGCCTTCTTTCTCGACGCTTTCAGGGACTGCTCGGACGCGGCTTCTTCTTTATCGACACTTTCAGGGACGGCTCGGACGCGGCTTCTTCTTTCTCGACTCGTTCAGGGACTCGGACTCGGCTTCTTCTTTCTCGACTCGTTCAGGGACGACTCGGACTCGGCTTCTTCTTTCTCGACTCGTTCAGGGACGACTCGGACTCGGCTTCTTCTTTCTCGACTCGTTCAGGGACGACTCGGACTCGGCTTCTTCTTTCTCGACTCGTTCAGGGACGACTCGGACTCGGCTTCTTCTTTCTCGACTCGTTCAGGGACGACTCGGACTCGGCTTCTTCTTTCTCGACTCGTTCAGGGACGACTCGGACTCGGCTTCTTCTTTCTCGACTCGTTCAGGGACGACTCGGACTCGGCTTCTTCTTTCTCGACTCGTTCAGGGACGACTCGGACTCGGCTTCTTCTTTCTCGACTCGTTCAGGGACGACTCGGACTCGGCTTCTTCTTTCTCGACTCGTTCAGGGACGACTGGGACGCGGCGCCTTCTTTCTCGACGCGTTCAGGGACGACTGGGACGCGGCGTCTTCTTTCTCGACGCGTTCAGGGACGACTCGGACGCGGCGCCTTCTTTCTCGGCGCGTTCAGGGACGACTCGGACGCGGCGCCTTCTTTCTCGGCGCGTTCAGGGACTCGGTCACAGAAAATCAAACTGACTGATGATGAACCCGGAAAGTCTGACTTTTCCGTTCAAATGCAGCCGCCATAACATGAGTGCCCAGTGTTTAATTTCTTGTCTTCTCAGAGCTTTCTTCTGGCTGGTGTCACTGCTGCTCTCCTCCACGGTGTGGTTCATCTCGGTTCAGATCAGTAACAAGGACAGCGCCGCGCAGCAGAAAGGTCTGCTCATCTTCGGCGTGGTGCTGTCTGTCCTGCTGCAGGAGACTTTCCGCTTCGCTTACTACAAACTGCTGAAGTAAGTCACTGCCTCAGCATTTAATGGCTTTATACACAATCTTTCATTGTGAGTCTTTTCGTAAACTCCTGATTATTACTTTTTTGTTTCACTTCAAAAGCTTAGTTCAGTCAAATATCAGTAGATAATCATCTTACGATCCCTTTAGGTTCCCTGCATGTTTCTGTGTTTGAGCTGTTTGACCCGTGTCTCATCTTCTAGACTCAACTGTTCGCTTTTACTGACTTTCTCTATGTGACATTCGTATTAAAATTACATTTCTTGTTGACACCGATGTGTGTTTGTCCGTTTTCCTCTGCAGGAAAGCAAACGAAGGCCTCCTAACCCTCAGTCAGGAGGAAACCATGCCGATCTCCATACGCCAGCTGGCCTACGGTACACTTAAATCACCATCCTTATGTTTGTTTATCCACATTCAGTCAGGCAGAAACTATTGATCACACATAACCTAATATAAAGTAATGGCTCCAGATTGTAAGATTTGCTGAATTTAGTTTTGGTAAAGGCGGCACCTTTCTAGTTTTTACTCTGTTAATTGATTTTACTTCTCTGGGTTTTACTGCTCAGTTTGTGGCTGTGTTTTTTTTTCCACTCTTAAAAGCTGTAGAATACTTTTAACCATTTTGGAGGAACATTTAAAAATGTATTATCTTCAAAACATTTTATGTTTTTCTCATTTATTGTCTGAAAATGTTCATGTAGTGATGTAATAATCCGCAGTCGTGATAGTCTGTGCATGTAGAAGAGCCGCGCTGCGGTGTAAAACCCGCTTGTTTTTACTCAGTTTCTGGCCTCGGCTTCGGCTTCATGAGTGGAGCGTTTTCCGTGGTTAACATCCTGGCGGATTCTGTTGGCCCTGGGACTGTGGGGATCCATGGAGACTCGCAGCACTACTTCCTGTCCTCAGGTACCTCTTCCCTTATGCTTAAGCTTTGATAAACACATTTATGGTGCCTCTCCTGCCTCAGGTCGGGTATCAGGTGATGCTCAAAGCCAAATGTTTGTACGAAAGCGTCCTCCTGGAGCAGAAGGCGGGTTGACAAGAGACTAACCTTTAGCTTTGTGGCCAGGCTTATCGGACCAATAAAGGTGTATAAAATGAAGGATTTGTCTTTACTTGTTCAAAACTATGTGGAATGACCCCCCTTCGTAAGAGTCGACGCAACTCGCCATGTAAACAAACAATAAATCCAAATGACCAAACGGCGGCAGCGTGATGTCAGCGTCACATTCACTGGAGATCAACCTTTGATCTTTCTTCTTTCCTTTTCACGTTTAGCCTTCATGACTATGGCCATCATCCTGCTCCACATGTTCTGGGGCGTGGTCTTCTTTGACGCCTGTGAGAAGCAGCGCTGGTGGGCGGTGGCCGCCGTGGTCATCAGTCACCTCGTAGTGTCCTGCCTGGTGAGTCTGTGGAAGAGCAGAAAATCACAAAAACGAACACAAATCAATCTGACGCAGCAACACACCGTGCAGGTTATGCAGGAAAAATCTTTCCTGGTGGTGTGTCGATGTGAACAGACGTTTTGAGATGTTGCCGAGGTGACTCTGGTTTACAGAGATGCACTTAAAAAAACCCAGAAACTATGAAGACAAGCTGGAGGTAAAAATAATGATTTGAAATGTTTCACGTTCATTTCCGTTTCTTGTTCTGCTGCAGACCTTCCAGAACCCCGAGTACACCTCCAGCCTGATTCCCACCTACGTCATCATGTTCCTGATGGGCGTCTGGGCGTTTTACACCGCCGGCGGATCCCTCAGGAACCTCAAACTCTGCCTCACCTGCAAAGACAAGGACTTCCTGCTGGCCAACCACCGGCCGAGATAACTGCAGGTTCTACGGAGTTGCAGGACTCGGTCCAACAGATCCTCGACGACACGCTACCCAACACCGTGAAGGAGCGTTGATGTTCCTGTTTTGGTCCTCGAGACTTCATTCTCTATAAAAGGAGTAAAGATGGGAGATGATTTTGAGTCATGTCCCGCCTGATTCGTGTTTCTGCCCCCAGTTGAAAGCCCCCCCCCCCACTCCTAATACAATAAAAACAAACTCGTAGCAACACTTTTAAACTCCTTCACGTATAGTTTGACAACTCCGACGGTCTACAGCCGGCCGTGGCGACGCCGTCTCCGTGTGGATTTGTCACTTGTGAAAACTTTGTGTATATAAGGTTACATAGTTGGAAAAACCGGATGTAGATAGTGGAACATTTCAACATCTGTAGTCTGAGAATTCGCCTTTTACACGACTGGTTTTTATGCGTTTTATCTTGCTTATCCTGAGGTCACTGGCTGTACATTAGAAAATCTTAATCAGAAATGACAAACTACATCTGACTTTTTTTTGCTCATTACTGTTTTTCCTCCTTTTCCATCTGAAGAAGTGATGCTGAAGAACTTGAGTCCTTTTCTTTTCGCTGTGAATGCGAGCAGGCGGAGGCGTTTGCACACTGATCGTTGGACGTTAACTTTAATAATTCCTCATTTAGTTGTAGTTTAGGGGGTGAATGCTGGAGCTGCAGTACGTTTCTTTGTGCCTGATTTTCTTTGATCACCTTGTACAGTTTGTAAAGACGTCTGCAGGTCGTTTTACACGTTTGACATGTAAGTAAAAATGCACATTTTTGATTGAGCGGTTTATGCTGGTGCTGGAGTAAAAAAAAAAACAAAAACAAACCGCTTGTTTCCACAAATATAGGAAAAACCTGACGCTGTTTAAACTGAAACAAAGTCAGTTGTTTCAGGTCGATCCACAGAGATGTGATCATCTGGAGAATAACGTTGGTGTGTTTTCTTTCTCACATCCACCCATTGAAAAGAGTTGGAGAAAACAGTCGAAACAGCCAAAGTCCCCAGAGTGTAGAGAAACAACGTTTGTCAGTCCATGAAGTATTTTTCAACAAATTTAAATTCTTGTGGTGCAGAATCTGATTACATTTGAAAAACGTAAGTAATGTTGGCGTTATGGATTTAATTTCCACTTTATACGATTCACCAGCACCGTACACGGTTGTCTGCCTACGAGTCTACAATTGTAAACCATCAACAAGTAAAATGTTAACTTATTTCTGCAAACTTCGATTTGTGAATAAAAATAAGCATTCCAAAGGACTACTGGTGTAATCTTTTCCTTTTTACGTAGGAAATGTCAGCATCCTGGGACTCATTGTTGCAAAGGCCTTTTCTGTCACATCTGTTAATAATTTCTCTCCTAGAGAACTGGATGGTTTGCATGTTCCTTGAGAAATAATAAAAATTGCTGTATACATCATGACTGAGGGAAACCCCAGAGGGTCAATACACCCATCACTAACACCAGACTTGTTAAATCAATGTAGAGGGAAAAACCGAGGCAGCGTCCTGGTGTGTAAAAGTGTAGAGCTGTGAGAGTGACGGTGTGAGAGCCAAAGACACTAATCACACAGACAAATCTGAATTGAACTTTTCATGTTGCCTCCTGAAGCGTCCCTTCGTTCTCCTCTTTTGGTCCCGGTTCCATTTATGAAAGCGGACGCCTCCTGGCCGGTCTGCTCAAAGGCCCCCTGGCTCTCTGAGGGCTTCGGCCAGTCAAAGACCCTTTTCACCACACAGACAGACGGACACAGGAAGCGATTCCTCTGCCGAAAACCAGACTTTCACATGCAAATGCAGGTACGAGCAGCAGGTGACATTGGGATCACAGCAGCGAGACGACGAGCTTCAGTTTCCTGTTGGTTATTAAAGAATCGAGCATTTGGGTTCAGTTCTTGGCTTAATGGTCTGAACTGTGACCAGAAGAGACAAACGGAAGGTTTAGTTTTGAAATGTCCTCTTTTACACTTTTTGAAAAAGAATAAAAACTAAGTATCTGAAGAACCGGGCAGCACGGTGGCTTAGTGGTTAGCACTGTTGCCTCACAGCAAGAAGGTTCCCGGTTCAATTCCCGGCCCGGTGGGTCTTTCTGTGTGGAGTTTGCATGTTCTCCCCGTGCTTGCGTGGGTTTCCTCCGGGTACTCCGGCTTCCTCCCACAGTCCAAAAACATGCAGTGTAGGTTAATTGATCTTCCTAAATTCTCCCTAGGTGTGAATGTGAGTGTGATTGGTTGTTTGTATGTGGCCCTGGATAGACTGGCGACCTGTCCAGGGTGGACCCCTGCCTTTCGCCTGATATGCGTCGGGATAGGCTCCGACAGACCCCCGTGACCCGGAAACGGATAAAGCGGGTACAGATAATGGATGGATGGATCTGAAGAACCTGCAGCAGTAGTGACCGCTGTCTGGTTACGAAAGTTATTCTTTTTGTGCTGGTTTGTCAGCACAGATACTGAATGATGTGACTGTTTTAAAGTCTGGTTTTGATGTCTCAAAACTAAATTTAGAACAACAAACAAAAACAAAATAACTGAAAAACAACTGATGCAACAAATAAGTCTATAATTAAGTGGCATGTGTATGTTAATACCTGATATCAACTCTATATCTCTTATCTGCTCTGTTTTGTCTTGCAGCAAAGATGAAATAATCAACATCTGGCCATTAATCTCTTTCCAGTTAGTTCAAATACGTTTGAGATCTTGAAAATGTAGGTAATTTACTTTAAATGCCTGCAAATTTTTTTTGAAAGCTTGAAGGTTGAAATTGAAAGTCTACAATATGATCTTAACGTAATTGTTTTATTTCAAACCAGTTCTGTATGATGGCAAACTCATAAAATACTACTTTTACTTATATTGCCCGCTTTTCCAGCTTTACCGACTTGTTACCACAAGGGGCCGCTGTTGAAGCGAGTCCCGATAAGTATCAAATAATAATAAACGGGCAAAGAAAACAACAATTAAATAATAGTTTAAAAACCCTTCAGCTTTAAACGGTTGTGAACTATTACTGAACCACGAACGTCAGTCAGATGCTAGTTCTGATGGAGACTCACTTTGGTTCCACACTAGCCCCGCCCACACGCATAGTTTATGTTAATGAGCAGGTGCAGCTGTTTTTGAGGCGCGCGCGGGGCCGCTCGAGGATGAGCCGGATGGAGCAGCAGCGCGCGGAGCGGCCGGAGTCCAGCCGGAGGGTTTTCACCAGGTGATGCTGTCCAAACCCGACTGAACTGCGGGTCCGCCCAAGACACGAATGGATCCTCATTTAAGGCGTAGCAGCTTCAAAGCGCAGTTTCACTTCTTAACCTTTATCCTAATTTATCAAGGTGAGTCACCTGCAGCTGGGAAACGCGCACGCGGGGTTAATGCTGAAGCAGCTGGACGGAGATAAAAATACTGAAGCGGATGTCGCAGTTTGATTTGTTAAGTTAGGGAATGTCTTATTTGCCTTTTATTATTACTATTTTAATGTTCATACTTCTTTTGAGTTAATTCTATGGCATTGTTTTATTTATGAATACATTTGGTTGAGTTATCTGTCACGTTTATGATTTTTTTAACTTTGGTTTTAGCACATCTTTCTTGGAGTGTTGAGAGAGTGAACGTTTCAGACTGGGATCATTTTAATATGTGAGTTGTATCTTTATCAATTTATTTATTTAAAATAGCAAGACATTCATTTTATTATTTCATTGCAGCACGCAGACATGCTTTTTCTAATGCTTCCAATTTAATTTATGAATCTGTTTGTCACTTTTAAATGTTTTATTCCCATGGAGAACTGTTACACAACAGCCTGTCTAGAGTTATTTAAGTGAAACGTGATGAAAAGATGCTTTAATTGTCCTAATCAGTTGGCTTCATGCTTATTATCTGAGTTATTTAATAAATAATTAAAAGCTTCAGTGGTTGTTGCCTCTCAAATGTAAGCATTTTGTGTTTTGATGGTCACAGAAAGAAAATATGAATACAGAAGATGTGTCGGAGCTGCAAAACGGCAAAACTGCAGTTTCCTGATGCTCTCTCTGATAATGGATTTGGAAGGAAATAAGGATTTTTGATTACCATGAGCTGTGGTTATTGTTTATTTTTTGTTTGTTTGATGGTCTGGGTGATTTGTGGCTGGGGTGGGCTCCTGGTGTCAGGGGGGAAAGCGACAGCAGGAACAAACCTCTCCTTGTTTTCCCTGTCCCAGCAGCGGGAGCAGCAGGATAAAGCAGCAGAAATGGGACACCGCTTCCCAGGGAGGGCAGGTAGGCAGCTGCATTGATCATTGATGCTGATGGAGCTGCTTCAGGCAGCAAACGCCTACTCAGAGATCACCGCCTCCACCCCCAAAATCACCAACATACACATCAACAGAGCACGTTTAACGGGCGCTTCAGTTTTATTTGTATAAACATGTGAAAAACATCCACATTATGATCTCAGATGTGCAAAGTAAATTATTTCATTATTTTACATCCCAGTATGTTCAATATCAAATACATACATGTTTACATCTTTTTTTAAAGTCTCACATTGTTTTCAGGCAGTGATGGGAGGTTTTCTGACTCTCTTTGTGTCACAATTAATTGTATGAAATTGCTGTATTAATAAAATCTGATTAATTGATTACCTGATTAAACCTTATGTGGTTAAAATGTGAACTAAAAGAGTTATAGATTTATTTTCACAGCTAAGACCTCATCTCAAGAGTCTAAGTAAACATTAGCTGAAGTATCTTGAAAGTTTATATTTGGGTATAAACATTTCCACTGAGATCAGGCAGAGACTGAACCAAGAGGACGTTTAATATAGTCTATATACATATATATATATGTATGTATATATAGTCTTATCGTGCAGAGCTAAAGTTGTTCCACCGTGATATCTGTTCCTCGGAAGCAGACATACTGTAGGAGGTCCCAGCAGGAATATTCAGTAGCTGCGCTGTTGTCTCGCTCTTCCTCCATCCGAGCTGCTGTCTGCCTGAAAGTGGTCGCCCTTTTGTCTGGTTTCCCTTTGGCGCAGGGCGGCGTGAGAATCCGGTCCAAACTATGAGAGTTCATAAGCGAACAAACCAATTAGTAGTGCAGGTTGCAGCCGCAGGTGCACGAAGCTCATCTATCGCATGTCAGATCTTTGTGCCTTTAAAAGTGCACTCATCCCTGTAGCGTGTTTGACCTGTTCTGTGTTCAGATCGCTGATACTGATCACTGATTAATAATTCGTAGTCGAGCACGCCTTGGACCTCCCTTGCCATTTGCTTTGTTCCTGCTCTTTGAGATGAAAGCCTCTGTTTCAGAGCTCAGATATCTGGGGGAGCTCAAAGGGTCGGGACACGGCTGGACCAACGCTTTACAAATGCCAAATTGAATGCAATATGTTCTAATCAAATCTAAAGGCCCGTTTTTGGCGTTTTTGCTCAATATCTTACCATTAAATTCTGACAGTTTAGATGCCTAAATATGTCACATATTTATCCTTCTTCACAGAGGTTAACTCTTCAAAGCTTTATCCCCAGATTTCAGTAAACTTAATCAAATTGAACTAAAGAAGGAATTCACTGCCGTCATCTCATAGTGACATACTTGATGCAACGGAGGTCCTTCAGGTGCAGAAAACATGCAGATCTCTGGACCGTCGGTCTGAATGGAAAAGCTGTGTTGGAAGCAGCGTTTCAGTGATGACCACTGCATGACAGGTCTTTTCTCCTCAACTTCTCCTTTTCCCAGCTCTGCCACGCCACACCAGCCAGACCTCTCCTGTCTCTCTTGGCAACAGAAACATAATTCTGATGGGGGTTTTTGCTATAACAAAACACAGAATTGTAAAAGTCTTATGCTTTAATCACATTTGTATTAATCCGTCACCCGAGAGCTGAGCTTGTTTTCCACATTTGCTTAATTTCTTATTAAATCTGCAGGATTAATTGAACAAATCAGATTGTGTTACAAGGAGGTGATTTTGGTTTTCTGAAACCGGCTCCACAATGCCCAGGTTCAGTATGAAAACCAACAGAGTTAATATATTTGGTTCTAGGAAGCCTTGAACCATATTATCTTGTTTTGGCTTTATTACTGAATGGTTGCGACTGTTGCTTGAAATACCTGCTGATTGCATTTCTTTCCTTGAAGGACCTTCAGTCGACAAAACCTGTGTTAGAAACCAGCACGTCTGCGTCCAGTCAGTCACTGGTCAGTTGGACGGCTGCGTCCAACCGAACGTCTCCCAGGACGGAGAGGACACCAAAGACCTCATGGACCCTGAGCTCTGACCAGTCGTCAGCAATAACCACACAGCCACCACCGACAGCCAGTCAAAAGCTACGCAGCAGCGTGAAGAACGGCATGTCACAGTCTACTCAGTCATCAACTAAGGCAGACCAGTCAAACCAGTCACAAGCCGACCCAGAGTCAGCTCTCCGATCATCAACAGCCACAACCAGGAGATCACCAGTGACAGTGCAGCAAACCAGTACATCCTTAAGCAGCACCACGATACCTGGTCAGTTATCAACTAGGACTGGACAATCACAAGCCAGCGCATTACCACTCAGCCAACCACGGAGTACCACTGCACCAGCCAACCAATCATCAGGCAAGACAACCACAGAACCGTCTAGTCAATCATCAACCAGCACTGGGACCTCTGACCAATCACCTCCCAATACTGCATCTGCTGGCCATGCAGCAGGCGGCGTTAATGAAGGCAACCCACCACCATCCAGGAGAACGCCGGGCAACCATCAACCAAGTAATAAAACACCATCCACCCAACCACCAAGCACCACAACGTCAAGCAGCGCAGCGCAGCCCAGCACGTCAGGAGCAACCTCCATTCTACCATTGAGCAGCACAATGGAAACTAGGGCGCCACCAGCCAACCAAATAAGATCCTTCAGGGAATCAGCCAGCCACTCGCCATCAGACAAATCCACAATCACAATCCAAAAACCAGCAAGGGAAGCAGCAGCTGAAAAATCATCAGTAATAAAGGGACCCAGTAGTCAATCACTGACAAATGCATCGAAATCTGGACAACCAACAGTCAGCAAAGAACAAGCCGAGATCACATCTGTACATTCAGCAGACAGTGTTACAAAGTCAAGCCAAATGTCAGCCAGCCAAATGTCAGTGAGCCAATCAGTAACTCGCTCAAACACATCTAGTCAGTCCTCACTCACATCATCATTTTCCAGCCAATCACTAGTCACTTTAGAACCAGCAGATCTATTGAAGAGGAGCTCAAAACCCCCCAACCACATGTCACCCAGTCTAGCACCTAATAACCAATATCTGTCAAAGTCGCAACGCACCGATCAGTCGTTGAACAGCTCAATATCCTCAGATCGTTTAACATCTGGTTCAGCGTCGTCAGGAATCCCAGTCAGTGGAGCCTTTTCCCCAGATGAACCTTCAATGAACGCGTCGCTGCTCACCAAGAAGGCAAAGGAGGCCCTGAGGTCACGTAGGATTCCAGGTAAAAGTTCAACAACACTAAATGTACAATATAAAAGAACGAAATATTAAATGACCAACTAAACGTTTCTCTAAGTACTGGAATAGAAAGAAAGCAGCTTCTGTAGTTCTTAATGCATTTTAAATACTGCATGTTTCAGCGAAATGTCAGCATCTTTAAAGTCGGTGTGATGTCGTTAAGCTTGGAGTGTTAGGTTTGATACAAGGACAAGGGGTTTCTGGCATTTAATGGTCAAAGTAAAGCATTTGGAGAAACATCATGGTTTCTATGGTTACTACTCTGTTCTGCACTGTAGGGTTTGACCGGGCACCTCTGTTGTTCCAGAGGAGCTGCAGTATTAGAAGTATTAGAAGCAGAGACCGTGAGCTCTCCTCCAGTGACACTAATAAACATTGTGATATCGGTCGTTGACTTTTATAAACTTGTGAGAAAGTGTCAGTAACTGGATGGAGATTCTTCTCCAAACAGTTCTTTTTATTCATTTTTGTACACAAAGTTAAAATACCCTGATTTGTCTGCAGGACCCCAACTACACCATCACTTATGAGGAATTACATGCTTCAGCCTTGTCAGAGGTTAAAACAGCAATTTAATGAGTTATAATTAACATACCTTTGGGAATTGAAAAAGAATATTTTAATTTACTTCAACATGGCTCCAAAACTGCCGATTTGCTGAAAACACATTTTCTGTTCTACCTCAAACCTGCTTTGATAGAAATGGTTTTTGTGCCTGAAAAGCATTGACATTGTTACCATCTAATAAAAAACCTAGGCTTGTTTTAACTTCACAATGTACTTTTAAACCCAGAGACAGATTAGTGTTTCGGGGTACTTGTCTGTCCAGGAACGAACAGAAGGAAAACTGCCTTTTCAGGTTATTCGCCCTTCGCCATTCAACATGGCCGTCTTCGTTATAATATGAGCTCTTGCTCCGCGTGGTTGACCAGCCAAGCTTGCTGTGAACCCACTGAGCATATGGTGTTAGTGGAGGGTCGAGGGTCATCGTTCATCATCTGTGGCGCGTTCAGTGACCACACCTGTTATTGAGTTGTTATATGGCCATGGAAGTTCTTACAGGTGGGGTTTTGATCTGCAGACACTCAAAAATCAGTCATGGGTCACCGGTGATCGGTTCCAGTAATGGCACTTACCACCTGGTGGTTTCTATCAAACACTTTGCATCAGCAAAAGCTTCCCTGTCCTGTGGTGTTCCTCAGGGATCTGTTCTTGGACTCATTTTGTTTACTTTGTACACGTTGTCTCTCGGCCATTTAATTACAGAGTTTAAAGGCATTTTCTGTCTTTATGCGGATGATATCCAGCTTCTTTGCTCTTTTAGTGTCAGTGAGTTAAATGAATATTTAATTGTCCTTAAGTCCTGGTTAACCATAAACAGTCTACAGTTAAGTCAAACTGAGACTGAGATTAGTTTTGCTCCTGATACCCAACGATAAAACGGAGGCTTGGCTCTGTTGGAGCATTTGTAAAACGTAGCTGGGCGCTCGTGCTCGCACTCCTGTGGTCGGTCTCTGAGGTCTTCTGAGCTGGTGCCTTGTTCTCGTTTCAAAATCGCAGTGGTCTTTTTAAAGATCTTCAGTTCAGTGTGCAGCTGTGTTTGTCTGTTTCCTCTCAGGGGAGTCATGCGAGTTTCCCTGCTTGAATGGAGGACACTGCGTTTCTCCAGAGTCATGTGACTGCGGCTTGTACCAGGCCACCGGGTACAGGTGTCAGACAGGTAAACCCTGACCACACACCTCACACCTGTAAAAGTGTACAGTAATGTGACATTACACAAAATTAAATTGTTTATACATTTACTGAATGTGGAGGTTGAGATCTTGTGTTTCTTGGGTAGTTTTGGAGATCTTCTGCCCCTCGATGGCTTTAAAACAGTTACGAAGGTTTGATACGAACGTTTTTTTTCTTATTTTTTTCAATACATCCAGTTCCCAATCCTGGCTTTGAGAGGGAGATGACGTGTAGGTCGTGGGGTCAATACAACTTTGAGACCTTTGACGGCCTCTACTTTTACTTCCCTGGTCGCTGCACGTACACGCTGCTGAAGGACTGTGAGGAAACCACCCAGGCCGGCATCGTCATCCAGGTCAGCTTGGAAAACATAATCCTCCTGACTCTGAGCTGTCTGCGAGTTTTCAGTTCCACCTCTGCTTCCCCTCAAGAGGGAAGGTTTGGACCGAGGCAGGACGGGATTCAGTGAGGTTCAGTCTCAGCCTAAAGAAAAGATTTGCTCAGAGGATTGGTGATGAAAGCTATCGGGTCATTAAAGTCAATTACCATTAAATACTGCAATTATCCTTGAAAGTACCGGCAACAGACCAGGACTTTGTTCCCTTCGACAGGCAGCAGATATTTTATCTTTTTAAGGAAAAAACCAAACTGGGAAAACGGAATTATCTAAATGTATTATAGTTATTAATTATGTAAAAACAAGCATTTTATTAACAAGCAAACATGAAGCCACCAGGCTGCAGGTCAGCCAGAACATGTTGGCAGATGCTGCGGGTCACATTTTCTCTTTTGGTATTTCCTTTAAAGATCAAATTTCAGCCTTTAAAACAGTCCTTTTTGATATTTGATTTCAGCCAGCGAGTCAGAGGCCGGTAAATTTAAAAGGTCACGTCATTGTTTTTTGATGTTTTTTTTTTAAGTTTAAAACAAGGACAGTTCATCAATTTTACTCTTCTTATGAATAAAACAAACAAAACAAAATATAACCAAGGGCAGCTTTTCAGGAAAAAGAAAGTTTTTAGAAAACGTGTGTTCTTTTGTGTTGATTAATGCACGTTTTATAAAAACAATGTCCTTAGTTTTTTTTCTCCTGTTTTTTTGGAGCTTAAAAATCATCTATAACATCTCAAACTATCTGTTGTTCCACAGATTCTTTTAGAAGGCACATGACTGATTAAGCATTCAATTAAAGCTGTGACAGACCAATCCCACTGGGAGCTTCGGAGATTTCTTTCTAATGAGTTACTACTTGCTCCAACATTAATTACTTCTGCAGATCTAAACTCCAACTCATGCATCCATCCCTACGTGCAGTGATCCCTGCCTTCAGCTCAGTCTCCATTCAGTTCAAAAAGAAACATCCTTCAGTTGTCTCTGTCGCCTGTCCTGTCAGCTGTCAGTTTGTACTTATTTACCTTTTACTGGATACATGGAAACGTGCTTTCATTTCATCGTGGGTCACGTTTTTTTAGGTGCACAATGATGCTGGCTGTAGCTCCGCCCCTTACACCTGCCAACGCTCCGTCAGTGTTTTCCTGCCGTGGGATGGCGAGATCCGGCTGCACACCACCAACGTTACCTACAAAGGCAGGAGGTCGGCGCTTTAGTCCTCCCTGATTTCTGTGTCTTTTAAGCATTTACAAACGGGAAGATGGTGTCCATGTCCTGATGGAGTCACCGCCTCTGTGTTTAGTTTGCAGCTGCCTCATCACATCCATGACCTGCAGCTGGAACAGATCTCTCAGTATGTGCTGGTGACGCAGACGCAGGGCTTCACGCTGGCCTGGGAGGGACGCAGTGGCTCCGTCTACATAAAACTCAACCCGGAGTTCGTGGGCAGGACCTGTGGTTTGTGTGGCAACTTCAACGCTGATGTCCAGGACGACATGATGACGAGCTACGGTGAGATCACAAAGGAAGCTGCCAAAACATCAGAGTCAGAGCTGAAATGTGAATATCAGCTGGTAGTATTGAAATCTTTTAATGAAACTTAAAATCCTGCAGAAGTGAAGCTTGCCTGAGTTGTGGAGCAGAAAGACCTAGATTGTTTCAAACGTGCACAGACATACAGGCCACTAACATTTAACTGTAATGGTTCTACTCATCAGTGCTTGTATGGCTTGTAAAAGTCCAGTTACTTTCTCCACCTCAGGTCTTCTGACCGATGACATAGAAATGTTTGGAAACAGCTGGGTGGAGACAGAGCCGCACCAGGACAGATGTCCCACCGTACCTTCTGGTTTCCCTTCACCTTGTGCTGGAGTCGATCCTGATGTCTTGCTTGTAAGAAAAAACGAAGCTACTGGCGAAACAGCGGCATAAACCGCTGAAATGAAACGAAATAAGATGGCCAAATGTGTGTGTGTGTTTTGTGGCTGCAGAAAGTGGAGGAGATGTGCGCCGCGCTGCTTGACCCGCCGTTTCAGGGCTGCCACGACTTTGTGAGCCCGCTGTCCTACATGGCCAGCTGCTCCAACGACCTCTGCATGTAAGAACAACTGATTAAGATCCGACCGCACACATGGCAGGAACCAGATGATAAGAACTGATATGTCGTATCCACCTTTTACAGATCTACATTCAGATCTTTTTTATTTTAATATTGGTGATGTCTTTCCTTCTTGGCATTGTGTTAACACCCACCTGAACACTCGTGACCAGCAGATGGCTGACATTGAAGATCATGAGTGAAGTGTTGCTTTGATGATCCCACCCAGAAAAGGGTCCGTGATCTTAAATGCGCCTCACCTCTCTGAGAAATATTGATCCTGCGAATCAGTTTCTGCAACTACAGACACAGCTGACTTTTTTTTCCCCTTTTTTAAATTCAAGCGAAGGTCCCTGATCCAGCCACGCTGAAACAGCCTTTTAGGAGCGTGTAGTCTGTCATTTAGACAGCAGCCGGCCCGATTGGGTCGTCAGTTGCGGGATCTGCGCAGGCAGATCCCTCCACAGTACCTGGCTGTGTAACCGCATCTCTCCTGGCTCCGCTCGAAGACTTCGTCTCTGTTATTACACTCTGTTGAAGGTCGGGTCCCAGCGGTGATGCGGTATGCCAGGTGTTCAGCGAGTACGCCCGAGCCTGCGCCCACGCCGACCACCCACTGCACGACTGGAGGCAGCACATTCCTCAGTGTGGTACGCTCTCCCAGGTGTTTTAGTCTGCATGTCATTGTATAATTAACAATAGTTTTGTCTTGTGAGCTTTGTCTTTTGCTTTACATACTAATTATTTACGTGCAAACAATTGGAGAAAGTGTTTATTTGGTTAGTGCAGCATATCACTCATATCTTACTCCATATTTCCAGCGGTTTATTAAAGTTGGATTTCTTGGATTTCTTGGATTTCTGAGCCAGTGAGCGGCTGTCGTATATTGTGCTTTTATTTTTGTGACCAGTGAAGCCGTGTCCTCTGGGGCTGCAGCACCGCGAGTGCATCAGCTGCTGCCCGGCGTCCTGCAGCCTGGAGCGAGCGTGCATTGACAGCCGGCTGGCCTGCCTGGATGGATGCTACTGTCCCGAGGGTCAGCTTCTAATCAGCAATCAATTCTGTCTCCTTTTCCCTTGAAAATACTCCCTGTAAATATATTACTTTACACACCTCTTGTTTCATGTTACGACAGATCAGTCATTATTACAGAAAAGACCGGCCCATTCGGTCCATCAGAGCCCGACTTCTTGACGGCTCATTAGATGCAATAATGATGCAATAATGTACAAAATGTCTTTAAACTCATCCTTCTTTCACATTTCCTGTGTTGTATTTTTGACTGGGCTCCAACCGAGACCCTGAAAGCCAAGCAAACCTGTCTGACGTTAACTGTTCAGCTGGTTTTATGATTCCTCAACAGAACTGGTTAATGAAGAAGTAGCAGGGCCTTTCTCTGCTCGCTGTAATGCCGCGTCTCCTCTGTGAACGTCTTTAGGGCTGATCTTCGAGGACGGAAGCTGCGTGACTCCTTCTGACTGTCCGTGCGAGTACCACGGCATGTTTTATCCCTCTGGACAGACTCTGCAGGAGGAATGCAACAACTGGTGAGTTTAACTTCCTGTACATCAATTTAAAACTTTGGATCTTGAAACACTTCATTTTCATAAAAAGATTACTTTACAAGATTACATAACTTTACATCATAGGAGGCCCTCTTTCCTCTTGCTGTGGGATTTGACACCTAGACTAAGACGTCCCTTTGAATCACAAAAAAGACCAAAATGTGAAACCAAGGACTGTTTCATCGTCATGTAAAAACCGAAAAGACATTGCCTGCAGACCCCATGCAGTCCTTTTGGATCTCCTCAGATCTGACCACCTGGGCTCAGCGTGTCCAGTTTCTGTCAGTGTTCCTGCTATTAGCTCAGGCCTTCGTGTTCCTGGAGTCACCTGTGGACGTCTCTGCTTTCTTTTTCAGCACATGCCTGGGTGGAGTGTGGACCTGCACCGACTACAGCTGCCCAGGTTTGTGCCTCTGTGGGGTATGTTCTTTACTCAGACTGCACTGAAGGACACATCCGATGGTATCTTAGGTTTTAAAGAAGAAAAGTCAGATTTAGTGCCCTTGAGAGGAGGAACCTTCGTTGGCTTTCAGGGAGAGGAAGCTCCTTAAAAATAAACTACTGACACATCCTGCTTGCTGGTCTTGTTAGATTTAACAAAGATCCAACTCAAGCTGGTCACCCACAGACAGCTTTTTAGAAGTAACGCAAAAAGGAGAAAACTCAAAGCAGATATTAGTTATAGAGAGCAAGAAAAGTAGATTTTAAATACTTGAGTGAAAGACAAGGAATCCTGATCAGGAAAAAGGAAGGAAAGTCGAATACACTTGAGTTTTCCATCTAGAGGTCAAAGGAAGCTTACATGAATATACTGGCAGTAAAGCAGATGTGATATTCTTCACCATGCCTTTACTAGTGTAAATTCACTAGACAGGATTTTTACCCCTGCAGTGACACAAATGCAGACCCGACCTGAACGGACAAGCGGTGTGATTCTAAAGACTAGTTGATCATTTTCAGGGTTTTTCTTCTCGTTCAGGAGACCGATGACGCGAGGTTTTTCACCCACTTTTTGATTTTAATTTGTGAAATGTTCTGTGTTAATGAACTTACTTGAATGATTTCACTGCTCGACGTCACAAAACCCGACGCCGTTTTCTTTCTTTTCACCGTTTTAAAGGCGGAGTAAGCGGTTCTGTACAGTTTCTACTCAGAGCACTTTTTGTCATATTTATAGAAACCCTCGTCATCGTCATCTACCTGCTCATCTCGTAAGTGAACAGTTAAAAAAACCCTCCATAGTCTGGAACCCCCCCCTGGAGGGTTCACGATGAGGTGGACCCTGGCAGCTCTTGAAGGAGAGGAACGGCGGCGCTAGATCGCTTTGTTTTGTTGATATTTTGATTTGACAACTTCCAGAAATTGCTTACCCTGTTTTTATTTTTTATTTTTTTAATTTGAAAAGTTGTCCTATTTCCTGAGGTCTTAATGATTGGTCAGTGACCAAGTTCTTCAGTCCTGGTCCTCGGGGGGCTCCTGCCAGGTGTGCTTTAGATGTTTCTCCTCTCCAACACACCTGCACATCAGCTTGTCATCGAGGATACACAAGTGCGTCAATGACCCAGGTGTGTTTGAGCAGAGAAACATGTCAACCTTGAAGGGCAGCAAGTCAGGAGCACCAGGACTGAAGACCTCTGATCTGATATGTTTTAGGTAAAATACCACAGCGATATGATACTAAAGCTCTCCTTTTAACCGTGTCTGTCTGATCATGGCAGCTGCTTAAGGGGGTGGATTTACCATCCCAACTCCACTCCAACTTATCTGAGATCTGCGGTGTTGCGGCTTTGTGCTGCGTATTTCAGAGGTACAGAAAATGCAGAAAAAAAGATAAATTAGCTGGAGATGAACTGGGAAGCAGGATAATTCCAGTCTGCTCAGGTTCTGCAAGGTCACAGTACCCTGCAGGTGGGAACTGCTCAAATGGCTCCAAACAAGGGGACCATGTTGTGTTTTCTCAGACTCTTTGAACTGGTAGTCACTTTAAACACCCACATATATACTGCAAAATATCCAATGTCCCCTTTGATTAAATAAGGTACAAAAAGAAGGAAAATACTGTATGAAGTGTTGGTTCTGGGAAAAACGTGTATGCAGTGGCTTCCAGACTCTGAATTTCCTCTGATGACGAGATTCTCTGCTTTTGTCACAGGCGAGTGTTCAGTGACAGGTGACATGTATTTCGAGTCCTTTGATGGGCGGATCTACACCTTCCCTGCAACGTGCCAGTACGTCCTCGCCAAAAGTCGCAACTCAGGGAAGTTCACGGTCACCGTCCAAAATGCCCCCTGCGGAGCGGTGAGTTCACATGTTATTTCAGTTTTTACGGGTCTGTTTTCATACTGGAAACAGTCCCTCTGCTGACTTGGATTGCTGGCTCATGCGATTTGTCTGTCATGTAGATCATATCAAAACTTAAGTGCTCAATAATCCCTCCTGAGTAAAGGCCATTTTTGTTTGAGACCCCGGTGCAACTGCTCAGGTAGATAACGAACAAGAAACGTGACAAAAAGACCCAGGGCTTCATCTCCCCTCCCTCTCCCTTGATCCTCGAGTTTCCCAGCAGGCTTTGAGCTGGTCAGTAAATGGGGGGAGAGATATAAGATGTCCCACTCATCAGAGCAGAGGCCCGAGACCTTTAACAGCCAACTGAACAGGATTACCTTATCTGGCCTGACTGATGGAGCCGCGGACAGCTTTGTCATTAAGAGGGAGGTGAAGAGAGGCACCAGAAGGGGGTGGAGTGGGTGGGTGGGGGCTGCACAGAGAGAAGGTTATGTAGGAAAATAGGAGGTGAACGATGGGAAGAGAAGGAGGAAGAGGGGAGGGTGTTAAAACCTTTCAGCTATGAGGTTCTTCCACTTATGAAAGAAGCGATTCATGCTGGCAGATTTGCTGCCAGCGATGCGCAGGTTGATTTCTCTAAAACATCAGAGTGGCAGGGGAGCAGGAGCTCGTGGCGGTTTTCTTCAGCAGTCAGATTTCGCATCATGAGCTAGTTTCAAGTTCATCATTTGCTTTGATGCATGAAAAAAAAAGACTTTGATATTGGTCCTTATATGAGAAGTGTGGCGCCCATCACTATGTTTATTATGTTCTTCATAACTGTCTTAATTGTGACATAGTCACCCAAAAATTGTAATTTGACAGTTTGTTTTTTTAATGAACAATGGCAAAAAAATATTTGAAACATTTGAAATGAACTCCTGCCTTTATTTACCACGAAATGGGATCTGGTGTTCATCTAAGTCACAATAAGAGACAAACGCACACTAGCAGTTGTAATTTTATTGAACATGCACAGCAACCGTGGAAACGGGAAGCGAAGTTCATGACTTTGCTTATGTTGTATAAATGTCGTTGTACCAATGACGTCAGTTTGGAGGTGGGATTTTCGGAGATACTTTGATTTATATAAGACTATCAAATATTTACATATTTTTGTAGATATTAAGCGCATGCTGTCGAGAAGCATCCCTCACAGGATCGTTGCAGACGTACGATGGAGAGTAGTTGATCCGCATCAGCCTGGACAGGGATGCAAAGTAAACTCAAAGTGTAAGAAATCCATCAGTCGACAGTTAAGTACAGGAGTTAGTCTACCCAGATGTGGTTGTCCAGAACTCACGAGTAACGAGGTTTCATCCGGGAAACCAGCAAACGTCCCTGTTCGTGAGTCCGCTGTACGAAACATTGAGTTGGCTGGATGTCCATAGATGTTGTAAAAGAAAAAAAACACTGGTGCATGACAAAGGTTTATGAAAGAGCACCGTGGCAATCCACAACCCTACTTGGAAAAAACGTTATTGTGGGCTGACGAAACAAAAGTGGAATTATCCGGGATGAATATTCAAAACGATGCAGGACCAGAAACAGCACAGCTTTCCAGCACTAAAACATCACCTCAGCTCCAAAGTACGGTGAAGGGGGTGTCATGAGTCGGGCTTGTGTCAATGCCTCGGTGCCTGGACCCCTTCCATCAGAGGAAAGTGAATTACCATGTTTGCAAGAAAGTCTGCTCACCCACTGAAGATGAAGAGAGATCAGGTGATCCAGCAGGACAGTGGCCTTCAGAATTAAAGTAAATCACCACAGACTGGCTTCAGATAAAGGAAACCTGCCCGTTGTGTCACCCAGTCAAAGCTAAACCCCATGAAGGTGTTGTAGAATAGGAGATGTTCCCATCAGACATCCTGCAGAAGAAGTTGGTCAAAACGTCTTCCTCAACGTTGTGACGGTCGGATCCAGAGCTACCAAAAATGTTTACCAGCAGCACTTTCCTCCAACACTTGCACGTTTAATTGTTTTTTTTCAGAAAAGACATGAAAAATTATAATTGCTTTCTGTGTTATCTCTTAGTAAGCACATTTTTTTGTCTTTTATTGTGACTTATGTAAAGAATAAATCCCATTTATGAGAAATTACCCGATGAAAGACCTGATGAGGTTAGAAGTTTGCGCTGCTGTATGAACATATTTGTGCAGCAAAAACATGGCCAAGCGAGGAAATAGGAGCTCATTCAACAAGTAAGTGGTAAAAAACAAATACACGACCCACAGAACGTGAATGAAATGCCAATCTGATAGTTCAGTTTGTTCCATCCTCGTATAAACTGACCGTTTCATTGCAAAGCACTGACGGAGTCAGTAAACATCAAATCATTATCTAACTTAATGAAGAAATGAATCTGAAACTGTCAGAGGGTAGACGGGAGAAAAAATGAAGGTTTACAGATGAAGTTATCAGTCAGATACTGTCAGATTATCTCAGAGGTGAAGTGAAATACCGTCATATCTCTATTTATCTATATATATAAAACGATAGTTGAGTAGAAAACAGCATAAAAATGTGAAAGTCAAGCCTCCAAACACTCACCTAACAGCCCTGGTGCACAGCTTTTACTACATAAAGTGCATATATAAGTGAATAAATGACAAAAACAAAAACCAAACATAAAACAGAATTCAGTACAATCTTGCTTCAGAGCTTGGTTAACTCTAAACCTGTTCATCTGTTACTCAGGTTTCCATGATCTTGCTGGTATCATTTGTCCTGTTGTGTTTCTGATTGCTGCTGTTTGGCGACATGCCGTCTCGTCTAAACCTCAGAATCTGGACGGGGCCTGCATCCAAACAGTTAATCTGGTTATTGATGAGGATCCAAGAACAGAGATCACACTGAGTCACGTCGGAGAGGTCTTTATGGCTGGACAGTACCGCATCTCGCTGCCCTATTCTGACGGTAAAATCCCATCTTTTATCTCGTTTCAGCATTGTCCACATGCAGGACTCAACTTATTGTCGCTGACTCTGAGGTCATGGCAGAGACAGATTGAATGACAGCTGTGCTATTGAGGAAAGATTTTCCCAATAATATGCTGAGCTTGTACTTACATTGTGTTTGAAAAATGGTTTCCCTCTGAGTATTGCGCTCTTTAAACACCAGCATCTCCATGATACAATCAACACTCTTTTGTGTGTTTTATCTGCGGGTTTGTGAGAATGATCTGATATTTGGCGCCTCAAATGATACCAACGTGAACATTTATCCGACTCTATGTTCTGTCCACAAAAAGTTCTTCATTCCTTTCTTTATTTCAGCGGTCCTTGTCCAGCTATCATCAGTCTTTCTGTTACACTCATGAAACACTACATTTCAGATTTCACTGGTCTGAAAGGCAAACTGACTGTAATGTGACTCGGAAAATCAGAGCTTATTTAGAGAGAACATGCAGTCACGTAAGTGCTCATCTTTGCAGGAATACCAGCTTTACAGGTAACATCTCAGGTACTTGTAAAGCAGTGCCAGATGTTAAACCACTGGAGGTCACTCCTCCTCTCACTGCCTTCCTTGATTACTGCCACCTGTGTCTCATGAGTGGCCCTGTTTGTCTTCAGCTTCTACATGTTTTTATAATTCTTTCCTCTGCCTGTATCCAGTCCATTTGTCATCTCCTGTACTTCTCCCCGTGTTGCTCTCCTCACCTCTGCGCTTGTTTTGTTCCTTTGATGCTTTGACACACCTTCTCTTATAATTTTCATAAGCAATACACCTTTGTATCTTTGATGGGTGTTGAGAGTTTGCATAAGCGGTTGATGAAGTACAGTCCCTTTGACACGATGATCATCAGGTGGCAGTAATATTTAAAAGGCTGACCTAAACGTCCTCTTCGCACATCCCCTGCAGATATCTTCCACATCCAGGAGCTGTCGTCCATGTTCCTCCAGGTGAGGACTTCATTCGGTCTTCGTCTGCAGTACAGCTGGACGGAGTTTCGTCTCTACATGCAGGCGGACGAGTTGTGGAAAGACAACACGGTGGGGCTGTGCGGCACGTTCAACGGCAACATTCAAGACGACTTCCTGTAAGTGTGCGCCGGCTGACCTGCCCCCTCCCCATGTGCCCTCTGTTAACGCCCACTCCACCGTTTCCCTACAACGCTGGTGAGAGTACGCGCTCCTGTTTCAGGGGCAGGGAGGGAGGTGATGGTGAAGTGCTCTCTCTCTCTCTGTAATGCACACGGGTCGGGCGGCTCGGCATCAAAAGCCTCGCTCTCTGATCAGCTCTTTTAGGCCGGCCAGATGAGCACCCAACTGGACACACCACTTCAACAAGGAATTTACTGTTAGTGGAATAGGGGCTCCACTGTGTCGTGGTGGTCCATAAAAGCTGGATGTTGTCTCACAGCTGTAAATGGATATACATTAATGTTGGTGACTGGAAACACTGTCGGGAAAGACTGCAGTTAAACTGAAGACCTGCAGGACAGACACTTTTCTGTTCTTCCCTCATGTTTGGTATCAATCACAGCTTTCCTGAAAGCTGATGATAGCTCAATTTTACAAATTACAAAGTAATGTGCGTATTTATTATCCAAACCAAGCACATTAGTGAATCCTGATTTCAGATATGGAGCTCCAGAGCTTCTTAATCTAATTTCAAAGAGAATCAGGGATGAACGATGGCAGAGCTGTGACTTCCGTATCAATCAGTTGCTGCTTTGCGACTGTCCGGGTATCAGTATCAGACCCAGAAACGGGAAACGCAGATCAAATAGGAGCTGTTGACATGGCGTGGATACGTTTACGTTTGGTGCTAAACAATTCTGGAAAAGAAGATTACAAATAGTTATTTGCACCGATGCAGTTTGATGCATTTGCTTTTTGATGGTTGTGGTTAAAGGTGGGAAGTGGAGCGCGGGGACGTGTCCCCGCCTGCATTTGGCAGTGAATCTGTGCTCTGGTTTTATTTCAGATCTCCATCAGGAATGATAGAAAGCACGCCTCAGCTGTTTGGAAACAGCTGGAAGGTGTCGTCAGCTTGTTCCCTCGGCCCGAGTACGCCTCAGCTCGACCCCTGTGACACTCATCAGCAGGCTGGTCGGTTTCTCTTCCTACTTTTTACCTTTAAGTTCAGGAAAATGTTTTCTGTGTAATGTTATTGTATGTTAATGTGCAGAGCTCAAATACTAAATATGTATTTTTGGCTCACCATGTGTTAATATTCATTTACATGAGAATGAATGCAGATGTTTTTAATCGGTAGCTGTCTAAACCAACTTAAAGTCTGTAATGCTGCTAAGAGAGGGATTTTTGGGGCCCTGCACCCATTTAAAAAAATCCTTCAGATGACGCTCCTTCTTGATCGCTGAGTCCCTCTCAGCGGAGCTGTCTCATACTTCCGTCCTCGTGCACAAAAACCTCAGTCAGCACTGATATGTCTACATTGTTTTGAATATTTCTTCATGTCTTGTCCATTTGACCCGCTCTCGCCATGCGCAGTGGCCTACTCCTCAGAGATGTGCGATGTGCTGAATCAGGACCTGTTCTCCGCCTGTCACGAGTACCTCAGTCCGACACCCTTCCATCAGCAGTGTCGCGCAGACACCTGCAAGTGCGGGACGCCCTGCCTCTGCTCTGCATTGGCTCACTACGCTCGCCACTGCCGCAGATTCTCCGTCATTGTTGACTTTCGATTGCACATAACCGACTGTGGTGAGTATTCGGCCACATTTGGTCTGCAGGCTTAGGAGATGTTTTCTCTGGGTCTTCACCTGCTGCTGTTGGAGATACTGGTTCTGTTGTTGGTCCAGCATCCACTATCAAATCCATACGCGCCTCCTAATTCTCTTTTTATCGTCACAGTTCATTGTACTTTTGAAGATGAATGCATAAAAGTGTTTAAAGTTTGACGTTTAACATTTACACCAATTTATATACGTGGAATATAACATTTGTGACTTTGTGTTCATTAGTGTGCAACTGTTAATAATAAAAACTGAAATAAAGACTGATTGTTGCGCTCAGAATTAGCAGTTAAATCCAAAGAAGCAACAGGAGTTTTCCTGGAAATGTGTATCAGCATGTTACTACAGAAGCCTAGAAGGGACAAACCAAACGGAGACTCTAGAGCGGGCCCAAACGGCCGGCAGGCCCAGGAATACATCCAGGGCTCTGCTTGGATGTATTTCTGATTGAAGGCATTTGTCAGTATTTACGCTATCTCAGAAAGTCTGGGCATGCTCAGGAGGATGTGCGGACAGTTTGGTCTGGACTTTTCTTCTAGGTCACAAACGTGAAGCTGCTAAAGTGACAACAAGGTGTTTTAGCTCATCACTCGGGGAACTTCAACGTTCTTACTCCAGGCTGGTTCCGATACGGAGGTCAGATGGTTGGCGCTCGTGTTTGGCACCCAATCAGTTGGCGGTATTTTCCTCCGGGACCTTTGGAGGCCCACCCAGAGCTGGTCGCGGTGGGCTGTTTGTGTAATTTACAGCAAAAGAAATCCTATTATGTTAAGAACAAAAGGTGATTATGGTCCTATAGGTCTTATTTCAGAACATAGATTTCAAATTCACTGAAAAGGCTGAGTAGTTATCGTTATTACGATTAACTGCAATGCAACTGTCACTCAGAAGTCCATTTTTATTAAACATGACCATATTGTTATATAAACAACTCTATATTTACGTGTCCCTGTCACCTGCGTGATTCCAGACCAGCCTCTGGTTAACTTTGTAAATCTTCCTGCAGCGGTCACCTGTCCTCCCACCATGCAGTATGGCACCTGCGTGTCCTCCTGCCAGCGACGCTGCACCTCCCTCTCCGTCTCACCGCACTGTGGGGAGGAGTGTGAGGAGGGCTGTGTCTGCCCCCAGGACTCCTTCTACAACCATCGGACACACACCTGCGTGCACAGGTAAGACTGTAGGGAGCGGGGATCTCCAGAAGGTCTTCACTGGAAGAAAAGACAGGAAAAAGACTTCAACATTTTTCCGGACAGGAAACTGTCTCAGATATTTTTAGCGTCCTGGAGGCGTCCTTGGTGCTGTTGCAGCTCTGCATGCAGGTGTACTGTGGAGGTGGCTGAAGACCCTCCACCACACAAATCCTCTCAAGGTGATATTTGTATCTGCTCTGAGGCGTGGGTCAGCCTTTAAGTGGAAAGCCTTGCAGCTTTGCTGCAGACGTTAAAGAGCCCGAGGTCCTCGGTAATTGTGCTCTCTCTTTCATGATGCTCCGCCCCAGAAGACTCGCAGCTTAATTCCTCTTAAATGTCCCAGGTTTTTACATCCTAGTGCAGCTCCGTGCCTTACTTACCATGTGATTGAGTTACATCCAGGAATTCACCGTGAAACCCCCCCTTTCATTCCCACTCGGGCTGGAGACGGCACAGATATCTGATAACCAGTGAGAAAGAATTTGTAGTACAGAAGCTGATGGGAGGCACTGGCCTATATGTTACAAAGGCTTTTAGTTTCATCTTAGCTCAGTTTAAGTCCACTGTCTTTTTTTTTTTCTACCCTAAGGACTTATTTGAAGGAGGTCTTGTTTTCAATTCCACACCTTCAGGGCTGACTTCACCACCTCCAAATCCAACTATTTGTCTGCTGTCCACCTACCTCTAATACTCTGTCAGGCAGCTTAAAGCCCACTTTAACGTAACTGCTAACACGCTGAGCGACAAGTTTCGTTTCCCAAACTGAATATTTCTCCAAGCTCCAGCATGTTGCGTCATCATTCATCTGCTGTATGATAATCGGGTTTAAAGAACTGCTTTTAACTGCAGTTAGGAACTTCATTTGGTCAAAGCAACGGTGCAAGCAAGCACACGAGTACAATCCTAAAGAAAATACGTAAAGTTTGGACCACTAACTAACTCTGGGTTAAAATTAAACGGCAAAAAAAAAGCAGAAAGCTTTACAGTGTAATTGTCATTCATCACTGAAGCAAACACTCGTCCAGCACTGCTTGTTTTTATGTATGGACCCTATTTTACGGATGTTGCAGTACTAGAACGTGAAATTCTTGCCGGATCTACACGGTGTGCTGCACATTGGCGTATATGCAGAGGATTTTTATTTTAGATCCCTTTTACGTGGTGGCTCATCCTCACCTGTAAGTTCACAGGAGCAGTTTTCATCATCGTGACTTCATAGCAACGACAACAAGACACCTCCAGTGTAGCTTCATTCTACAAGAAACAAGTCAAAGACGTTAAAAAAGGCCTTTCTGTTCCGAATAACTGGCGCCCTGGTCTTCACTTTCCAAATCAATCATGAATTATTTAAAACCCTGTGTATTTTTGATCCTGAACAAAGGCCAGTGCAGCGTTAAACATGCATACACATTAGCAGCACTGCAGCAGAGATGTGGCCGTGCGGAAGCACACCGACAACCACAAAGCAGCGGCTCTGCATGCAGATGTTAAAGATGCCTGGTGTCCTAAGCAAAGATGACTGCTTTGATGCAGCTGATCACAGAGTTTGGGTTGTCTCAAACGCTCCGACATTTTCCACAGCCAGCTCGCTCCTGGGGCCCCTTCAAGGGGGGTTTAGCAGCACCCAGTCGTTGCGGTAGAGTCTGAATCTGCTGTTTTTGGGGGCTCCCCCGTTACGCCTCCCTCGTTACGCCTGGGCACCAACGCCTTACGATGCCCACCCCGTTGCAACAGCTCAGCTATGAGGCAGCAGTTAATCAAAGCACACCATGTGAAGCTGCCTAAAAATAAGTATTCTGTGCAGTTTTGAGCTCCGTCCTCAGGTTTGTAAGCTTCCGTTATGTAATTGCATCATTGATCTGCATTCAGGACGTGTGCGCTCTTGGTTTTTTCTACTCTTGGTTCTCTACAGGAGCGAGTGTCCCTGCAGCTTTCTCGGAGCAGATTATGAACCAGGAGATGTGATCATGACGTCAGCAGGTGTTCAGTAAGATCCTCCTTCCTCTCTCTGTCATCCAAGATGTTCAAACATTCCTTCATCCTGAAGGGCAATTTCAGTTTTGCTTTATTTTACATTTTCTTGTCTGGAAAGTTTAGTTATGATTAGAGAAAACACCTTGAGGTACCTAATTCAGTCAATCTTAACAATCCGTTACTGTGGACAAGAATCTGCCTCCTTAGACAAGGTGGAAACGGTCAACGCTGTCTAGTTTCTGGTGTTTAGCTCAGATTTCTTCATAAAAAGCTCTGAGACAAGCAGACAAAGTAAAACCACCTGGAGGAGTCTTTGATGGTGAAACAAGGGGCCACATTCATGAAATCTTGATAAATTTGTGTGTAGATGGGCACAAGAATCACAAACAACATATTAAAAATCAGTTAGTTTGTAAAAACATGTTACGTATCTGAATACTGATTGATGGCGGCTTGGCCGCGTGCCCCTGCAGGGCGTTAGGTCCCCACCAGACACCTCCATGGAGGAGGAACCTGCATGTCCATAAATGTGCATTTAGAAGAAATAAAGAAAGAGAGACAAAGAAAAGGACTTTAGACATGGTGATTGAGGTGATTTTAATTGAAGTGGAGCAAAGAAAAAACACTTTTCAAGCCTGGAAAGAGGCGATTGATTTAGACAGTTAAAGTTGTGTCTTCTGTCCATTAAAACACTTAAGCGGCGAAGCACAAATTATTTGATATAACGGATGCAAAAAAACGCATTTCTGGACATCAGCAAAACTGCTGCAGACAACCGAACTGTGAGGTGATCAGAGGAACCTGTCAGGAATCCTGAAGACCTCTTTGGACTGAATCCTGAAGACTTCTTTGGAGGAGTTGTGATCCGGTTCTCAAGGCGCTGAGGCGCATCAGAGACCTCTGACGCTGGAGGGCCTCGTTTCATGATCAGGACACAGAAAGCGAATCTCAATTTGCAGACCTGGTTGGGTTTATAGAGCAGGGCGCCTGCATCTAAGCACACGTCGCCTTCATGGCGCCATCGGTTCGCTCTATAACAGCCTGGACCGCTGCGTCGGAGTCTGTCAGCTCATCAAATCTATTTAATCAACGTGTTAACATTTTAAGGAAACAGTCTGAAGCTTTATTGCCTAAAATGCCCATCATCTAAGATGAATGTGTTTTCTCTGTGTGGAATTAATGGACATTATGAGAATAATCGTGGGCTTTTTGAGCATAAAAGCTTGTAAACATAAACATTAAAGCTCACAGAATAAAAGTTTGTAAGTGATCTTCAGCTTTTTATTTTGAATTAGCAAAAAAAAAAATACATTGAAGCAATACACAGGAACCTTTTTCAAGAATTAGTTAAATTAATTTCACACAGTATATGACCGTAGATGTATTGTTTAATATCTGTTGATGTATTCTCAGTAAATTAACGTCTCTTTTTGTCCTCCTGCAGACTCTGTCTGAACGGTAAACTGGTGTCTCAAACTGCAGACATCGGTAAGTCACGATGTTAAACTCCACCCACTAAAGTCACTGAATTTCTGTTTTTTTTGTGTTTTATTTCTTTTTTTTGTTAATAAATCCCTCTAATCTTTGATGTCTCACCTCTGGCAGATGTGTTGTGTCCAGCAAGTCAGGTGTACCAGAGCTGCTCAGAAGGGGAGGATGGCCTCCTGCCAGGAAGGGGCGTGGCCTGTGAACGAACCTGTGAATCTTACCTGCTCAACATCACCTGCTCAACACATGAGCCCTGTGTGGCAGGATGTACCTGCCCTCCTGGGTGAGTTTACTTTACCATCGCTGCATCACAGTGGACGGGGGTCTGCACAGTGTAGTCGTTTATTAAACTGAGATTAACTTTGCTTTTGTTAAATTTTGATGCATTAATGTTGTTTATCTGCGATTAAATTGGCCTAATTTTTAGATTTGGAAGCAAGGTGGCTCTGGATTAAGGAAAATATAACTGAACTATCTGGTGATCTGAGTTATTCAAGATGACTAATAATTAAAACCACAGATGGAAACAGATGGATTATTGTGTCGTGTCCTGATCTGCGACTTAAGAGAAAAACAACTGAGGCGTTTCTGGCACTGAGAAGGAGAATCTTTGGGTTCCTCTCTTTTGGAGGTACGGCATGCTCCACCTGCTGGGTGGAGGTTCCACAGGGAGGGTTCATTTCAAGGGTGACCAGCTATTTCTGCAGCAAGAAACAGTGGAAAGCTCTGCTGTGCAACCAATTTACATAATGAATGAAATCCTTGAGGCGTTTTTTTTTCATTTGATGGTTTCTGCTGCCTCGTTTCTTTGGGAATAACTGCATTCAAGGAGTTGTGTGTAATGTGCAGCCGGATGGCCGGCAGTTTGATCTGTTATCACTCTTCATCAGTATTTAGCACTTTTTGTTGTGTCAAATAAGGAAAAACATGCCTGGAATGAAATAAACCTCCCTCTCCTTTAATTTGGTTGGTTTCAGCAGACATTTTTCTGAATTTTAAACAATTTTCTGCTATTTGTCTTGATGTTTTCAGCTACAGAGAACTAGTCTTTGAGAGCTTTGTTAACATGAGTTGCCACTTCAGATCATCTGTGGGAGACAAAAGTCAAAACCAGCCGATGATGTGGATGGACATAATGGAGTTGATTGCAGCCATCTGATCTGTCTAATCCTCCCTGGCTCTCAGCCTGATAACAGGGTTAAGTGGTTTCATTCTGTGACATCAACCGAGAGTCATCCTGATAACAATATCCGCAGGCGGGGGTTAGGTTGAACATGTCCTATCTAGTGACACATTTGGACAGATTATGGAGAACTGCTGACCGACGGCACCTGAGAACCAGTTTCTCACTTATACACTCTTATCTTTAAAGTCTGTACTACCTGACCAAAGGTGTTTTTTCAAGTGTAATGACTCATGAACTAATACATAATTAACACAAAAAAAACAACAAAAAAAGAATATATATATATATATATATATATATATATATATATATATATATATATATATATATATATATATATATATATATATATATATATATATAAAGAGAAAAACAGATCAAGCTCGTGAGTGGTCTCTGCTGGATAAAACAACTAACTGCAAGGTTGTCTCTAAATAAATACAAACATTTACATGTTTTCTGTACTGACCTTCCAACTAGATCCAACATGTTCCTAGTAAGTCTCTGATCAGCTAAAAGACAGCAAGTCGTTTCACTCTGTCAAGCAGTTGCAGTTTTAGTCTGATTATTCTGATTAATGTTTAATATTCACTCATACAAATTATCATAAAAACACAGTTACAGCACAAGAAGAAATCGCAGTTTTATTTATTTAGATGCATAAACTCAGTTTACAATTGACTTTTAGAGGCAAATAAGGATGAAAACATTTATTGTTGTTGTAAAATAATCTTTTCTGTTTGAGTTGGGATATTTTTAGTCAACTGTGATAATGACACAGGTGACACAGCTAAATTTGAGGATATGAGTTTTTTAGACTCTGAAGCAGTTTGTTTCTCATGTAAGCGACTTGTATAAAAGGTACAATCCAAAGACGGCTTCTGTCACTGTGACATGAAGACTTGTGGATGAAGAAGGTCCGAAGTCCAAGTCAAAAGGGACTTCCTATTCAGGCATCAGCATGAAATACAACCCCAAAATCAATAACTACTAAATCTATATTCAATTATATTTCTTTGGTGACAGTATGAATTTTGCATGATTTAGTTTTTTCTCAACATCTATCATTTTTTTGCATTTCAGGCCTGTACTACATGTTAAAAAAAGGTTAGGTGAGTTCGAGAGGTTCTGTAGTGTAGTGGTCTGCTTTACGCGCAGCAGGTCCTGGGTTCGAGCCCCAGCAGAACACGCCTCCTTTACCCTGATCACATGATGACTTGACCCTAAAGCTTCACTTCCGCTCTTCATTTACCCTGTAAGTTCCAACACAATATGATTGAATAGTAAATGGGTATAGAGGGGGGGGGGGGGGTCATGCAGGAAAGAGCGACTGGCCGGGATTCGAACCTGTGCTTGTGATGATTTGAGGGGCCCTACTTTGTTTTCAGTTTACAGATCCAGGGCTGCGTACGAAGACGATTTTCTTTACGGTATAGTCGTTAGATGGGTATGTTAGTGGATGGTGAAGAAATATTCACGCAAATATTTGAGTTTGAAATTGCTTAGAACTGTTTATCCAACCTCTTAGGGGCTCGTTGATGTTACGTTTTTTTAGGCTTTTTTTAGATTTTTTTTTTTTTTTTTTACCTGTGCCCTCTTCTTCCCCAGCCATGTCTTTGTAATGTGTGCAGATTGGAGTTTTGCTTTTTGCTGTTTGGGAATGAGAGTGTGACGTGTTGTGTTGGAGGACACAGGACAACCAGGTTTTACAGAGAAGTAATTACTTAGTAATTAGTTTTGCTGTGTGACGTGTGTGTAGGGTGTTTGGGACGCATGTAATGTACCCTGTGAGTATATTTGACATAAAAATGACATATACATAATATACATACAAGTATCTTTAACTGCACAAACACATTTTAGTACACTTAAGTACACACAGCATATTTTATACTTCATACTTTTTTTTTAAAACTTGAAGTGTTTATTGTATATTGTTGAAAACGCCCCTAATTTTGTCTTTTAACAATTTCTTTGAGGCTATTTATGAATTAATGAGTTATTAGAGTTATTTTAATGCAGAGTTCTCAGAAATGTGCCAAACATCAGGCATTAAGGCGTTAATGCTAAGATGTAAAAAAGTTTATTTATTTTTTACAATTTTATAGTGCATTTTAAAAAATAAATTAATCAATTCATTCACGCAATTAAACTTGGCACTGTTCTTTGAAACGGATTAACTGTGTAAATAGTGTAATAAAAAGTTACGAGTGAGGGGCTGGCCGCCGCACTAAACCCTCCCCCGCCGCCACCGCACCACCTCCCTGTCCGTCTAAAAACAGAACCCGTTTAGGTTTTGTGCGTTTTCTCAACGTGGTATTTTTTTCCGTGTTGTCCTGAATTACAGTGACACGGGGAGAAGGTCAGCGAGGTGCACTGAGATGTCTCACGGCCGTCAGACCTGCTGACCTCACCGCAGTGATTCACATGTTCCTCTTTGTCACATAAAGCACAGCGACCTTTATGATGACATCATCCCCACAATCTCTAAATCTGACATCCAGGGTGCAGCTCCTGGTATGAGGCTGTAATGACGCCCTGAAACCTGATCATTTGTGAACTAATTTGTTGGTATAAAGAGGTCTCGCTGAAGGCTGTGTTAATTAGTTTAGTGACGATGAGGTGACTTAAAGGTTGTCTAGGCGAGATCCTTATGTGTGACATCAGTCTGAGTTCATGACTCTGAATATTTCACGCTTGTGTTTTTTCCAGCTTTAATGATTTCTTTTGTCAGTACTTCCTTTTAGTTCTTAAAGTGTCTCCTGGTCGTCTGTTGATGACTTAATAAATAGCGGTTCACAAGTGCAGCTTCTTTTATTCCCGTAACGTTCAACGTTGAACACAATGAGGAGTTTTATTTTTTATTGTTAGATGAGTCGTACGTTTCCAGCTGCATCAGAAACAACAATATTCTGTTACTAGTGTCTGTTACTCGTTGGCTTTTTTTAAACTCATCTTTATTTATAACTACATATGTTGCTATGGATTAGTTGACTTAGTTGAACTGAATTGCGTTTAAACCCGGGTTTATCTGAGGCTGATGATCTTTTAAATTGTGTCATGCAGCCTTGTGTGAAGGTGATTAGGATGGAGACACAAATAAACAGAGGGAACTTTTTTCTATAAATGGGTGTTGAAAGAATAAAACATCACAAGAGCCAACTGTCCTCTTGTGATGGAAAATTATACAGAGCAACAGTTTTATAGCAAGCACAGTTATATAAGAGTGTATTAAAAAAACTTAAGTGAAACTGAAATAAACAAAATATTTAAAAAAAAACAATAATTTGCTAGTGTAAAGTTTCTTTTTACATGTTAAATTTTGTTGCCCTGGTTTTTCAATTTTGCATCACCATCTCGAAGAGTGTGCACGTTTCACACCTCCTCATCCTGACTTTTACTGTTATAAATTATAAATGTCTTCATTATTGATGCACTGCTCCTGGCATGTTGGAGGAGTTGCGACGCTGCGCTGATGGATCGTTGATCCTTATCCCTGCATGAGTTTATTACAATTAGTGAAACATTAAAAACTAACATGAAGCAAGGTTATATTTGCATCATATGTCAGAGATATATGTGCTGCAAGATCCTAAAACTTACTGTGTTTTATTCACAATGACCCACTTTGTTTATGATCAAAATGTAGACTTGTCAGTAGGGACGGGAATCAGAAGTGAAATAAAAATACCCGACGCTGGGTTCGTTGCTAAAAACTCCTGGTACGGTACAAACAAATTCACCTTCCTCGGAGTTGTCATGGATGTAAAATCGAACGACTGAGACCAAAACGGTTCTTTGAACCAGGTTGTAAATATGTTTATTGCTGAAAACTGTTAATGTGTAAAAGTTGATCATTGCAAGAGTATTTTATTGCTTTGTTCATTTGAAAAAGTTCCTGTTTTTCAGCTTTGATGTAGTTGAGGTTGAGTGCAAACTTGAAATTAAAGCGTTAATGCAACCAAAGTCATTGGTACTATAAAGGTGGATGAGAATCGATAAGAGAACGATAAGGAACCGAATCGATAAGTGACATGGATAATGGAACCAGACTTGGTAAATTCCCATCCCTACTTATCAATCACGCTGTGTCGATTAACCCTGCTGAGACCTTAAGAACCTGGACTTTCAGAAGGATGCAGCTCACCGGACTTCAGTGTTAATTCACACTGAATGAACACAACAGGAGAAACTTCTTATTTACTCAGCTGGAGACGTCTGGAGAGATTTCATCTGCCATGAGATTATACAAGTATGGGACGAGTAAGCACATGTTTGTGAAACATCAGCCTCTGATACCGGCATTAACATTTTTGATATGTGACAGTAGTTCTAGATGCCCAAATTAGGGACATATCTCTAATATTTGAATAAAGTAAACATTGTGCCAGGCTCTCCTTCAGCTCAGTTGATTCTAAATCAGTCAGTTGAAAAAATAAATCAGCAAATTGGTTCACAAAAAATCACGAGTTGCTGCTTGACATGTTGCACTAAACCTCTGCCACATTTATGCATTTATATCAATACATGCAAAATACAATTATATAGATTTAATTAGTGCAAAAGTCACAGGAGACATATGCCTGGTACAACATTGCGTCCGTCACATCGTTCATCAACCTTCTCTGCAGCGTCTCATGGAGTGAAATTTAAAATGAGAGCTGCGTTTATGAGGATTTATTCATATTGTGTGTGCAGGTCAGGAGGATACATTTTTAGGATCTTTGATCAGAGTAATTGATAGTGCAGCTTGGCAAACAGATAAAGGAAGCTGTTAACACCGTTTTATCTGCGCTGTAACTCTACTCAGATGAACCTTAGATTTGTGGCGGGACCATTCAGTATGTCACTTCATTGTCTGCAGCCTCGCCAGCGGATAGCCCGGCCCTGGATATTACAAGATACTTATCAGCTTCGCCTTGCAGTGTGGATAGCAAATGAAGGGATCCAGACAAAGACTGTTTCTCTTTCTTTCTCTGAGAATCCTTATTGTCTGGTTTTCTCATGTAGCTAACGAGCGTTACAGCTTTTCATCCGCAGTCGCCCACCCCTGAAACTGCCGCTCTCTCATTTCATCGCATCTTTCGGTTCTGGAAACCGTCCCGTTTTGGCTTTGCCTCTGTCGTTCTGCTGGCACAGGACTGTATCTGGAGCAGAGATGGTTACAGGAGCTCCAAATGATGATTACGTTATAACTTGATAACATGCAGTTAGTCAACGTGTTGAATAATTACCACCATCGCTTCGAATAGGAGGTCTGCAGTTCTGTCATCGCCTGATTCAGGGTTAGTACTCATCCGGGTGTGTTGCTCCTCGGACCTTCTCTCGTGTTCAGGGATGGTGTTCACGTGATATCCATCCTTTAAGTGTCTTTCTAGCTGTTTATCTTAATTTTCAGGATAAAAAAAATTAAACCTTCTCTGATTCCTGTTTTTAAAGGGGATGTATTAAGTAAAATAAACTTTTCTCTGCATAAAATCATTTATGTTGGTTTCTCAGGAGACTACCACGTTACAATCTCCAACTTAGCACAGCGCCTCACTTTGTTTGAGGTTTTCTTGGACTGACAATCTGTCAGCCACTCAGATTTGGTCCATCGTGTGACATCACAAACCGAGGTCAGAGTAGAGGTATCCAGCCGCTTCATCATTTCCTCCACCCAGCGTCACATTGTGCTGCATTTGTTGTAGCACAAGTGAGTAGAACAAAGCTGTATGACACATCTGAAAAGAGGCGCAGCTTTAAGAAGGAGGCGGAGCAAAGTTCAGTTGACTCCACCCCTACAACCAGTTGCTGTAAAAACATATTGAAAAGGGGAAGTTGTACCATATCTATGTTGTATTTTGACCGATATTTTGCTCATCATTTCATTCAGACCTCAGTTTACAACACAATTTTTATGAAGTTCTTCAATCATTTCACATTTTCAGAGTCAGAGAGTTTATTGTCAATTCTACCACATGTGAGATACATACAGAGAATCGAAATTGCGTTACCCTCAAACCCTCGGTGCTACACAATAAATACATTTTAAACACAAAGTGCAGGTTAAAAAGAGACAAGAAACAAGAAACAAGTTGTGACATGACAACAACAGTTTTTCGGTTTGTTTAAAGTGACATGGTGCAAAGCAAGCAAGCGGTCCAGATCTGCCAAAATACAGATACTGAGATCAGAGTGAGTGAGGGGGGGGCAAGGCGGGAAACGGTGGAAGAGAAGGGAGAGTGTTCAGTGTCCTGACGGCCTGGTGGACAAAGCTGTCCTTCAGTCGGCTGGTTCTGGCTCGGAGGGTCCGCAGCCTCCTCCCTGATGGCAGCAGACTGAAGAGGCTGTGTGACGGGTGGGTGGGGTCTCTCACAATGCTGAGGGCTTTGCGAGTCAGACGGCTGCTGTAGATGTCCTGAATTTTACCACAAGTCTGTGATTTAACATTAATGACTGAAATTGTGTAAAAACATCTGGTAAAAAAATTTGGGTATATCACTGAGTCGTCACCCAGGTGGCCCCAGAAAATAGAAAAGGGGGATTTCTGAAAAAAAAAAGATGAATTTAAACGTAAATTTCCATCTTTTACTTTGTTTGAGTAACTTTCTTTTCTTGAGTAACCAAAGGTTGCACAACTGACTGGATGCTTTCACCACATATCTCCAACTGCACATGTAAACTCTGCTTTCAGGCTTCAGTCACATGGTCACATGCCAGCTGACAAGAATAAACTAAACAACATCAGATACTTATTTTTCACTCTGCGATACAAAGAAGCTTCTGCAGCTTTGCGAGTTTTGGTCACTTGTGAAATTCTGTTATAAGAATATTTTGCTCCCAAATCACATCATTCAAGCTCCATTTCCACTAAATACAGTGATATTTTTTTATTTCAGTCTGCTGAAACATGGAGACGAATGCTTCGAACCTGCAGCCTGCCCCTGCCTTTGGAAAGGAAAAGAATATTTCCCCGGCGACAGAGTCGCCTCCCCGTGCTACCAGTGGTACGTTCACACGGATTGAGTGTTTACAGAAAACGTGTTTATTAAAATAACGCATCTACTCTTTCCACATAGTCACATATCAGCTCTCCGTCTTTGCTTCTGGAGGTCGAACGTCTAACCCGCATCGCCATCATCAGTAATCTGCAAAAAAACAGATTATTGGCGAGAGCCGAATGTGTAAGAATGAAGACAGATCTCCAACGACATCGCTAATTTTGATTTCCAAAGTGATATTTAGCCTGAAAGCCGAGAGTCCTGAGGTTGTCAGAGTGGCGAAAGTTGCCACCTGATATCCATAATTCTTTGTTATCACAGCGCAGAAAAAAGGCCTTGGACACAGAGCCGTCCCTTGTACGAGTCTTTGACTCCCTCTGCTTCAAACCGTTGATCGGCGCTGAAAGGAAACACTCTCCCAGTCATCCCGGTCATTCTCCCATCCTTCCATTACTTCTTCGAGCCAGGCAAGACGATATAGACGACAGCCTAATGGCGCAATAAGCAGTGATTTAGCCTTTGACGATTTACTGGCACCGTTTTTTCCCGCAGTAAATCCGAGGCGCCGCACAAAAGGGGCCAATTAGACGTGAAAAAAACAACCTCATGCTAAGTGGGAACAAGTTGACGCTGATCACTAAAGCTTTGCCGTGTTTGTAGTGTTTGCCAGCACGGGACTTTCCAGTGTGTGTTTCGTCCATGTCCGTCCATGTGCACGGCTTACGGTGATCGCCACTACAGGACGTTTGATGGGCTGCTGTTTGACTACGTTGGCGCGTGCAAAGTTTATCTTGTAAAGGTACTGAGACGGCTCTTTGTGGTATATTTTATTAATCAATCGTATCCCTTGTTTTGATCATTTTTTTTAGTACAAAATCTAATTAATAGAGCAGATTTTTATAATAAAACACAGATATTTGGTTTAAGCTATAGCCCAGGAGCCCAGGAGTGATTAAAATCTCCAGTTAATAGCTGTTTTACAAATAAAATAGAATAGGAGGTTTTAGCTGACTGTTTAGTAAACGTTTTTTGCAGATACGATGACATTCGCAGTTACTGAAACCGTTTTCTCCACAGAGCAGCGCTGACGTGATGCTCAGCGTCACGGCTGAGAACGTGGACTGTTTTGAGGGCGGAGTCATCTGCAGGAAATCAGTTCTGATCAACATCGGAAGATCCTTCGTAGCGTTTGATGATGACACCGGGAAGCCAGTAAGAGTCTCCTTTAATGTATTTTAAAGGTTTGCTAGAGCGGGGATGCGAGGAATGTGGAGGCGTGAGGGTTTTCTAACACAAACGCCGTCGGAGTCGGAGTCGCCGTCGGAGTCGGCGTTTGTTACCTCAGTTTGGTGGGCTCCCTGGGTTGAGTGGAGATAAAATCTTCTGATCTCAGTTCAACTCTGTATTGTAGTTCTCAGTATTTTACATTGATAAAGAGACCTTTTCTCTTATGTTTGCATCCAAATCGTTGAATTTTCTTTCCTCTGACTTTGACGTTTGGGAATGTTTCAGTTGAATCAAGCCTCTCCTTCCTGTGTAGAACCCATCCAGTGTGATTGACAGGAAGCAGCAGATGCTCATCTGGCTGGCTGGATACTTCACAGTGATTCACTTCCCAGAGGAAGACGTCACCGTCCTCTGGGATCGCAAAACCACCGTCCACATCCAGGTTGGACCCCGCTGGCAGGTAGGTTCCTGTTTGGGAACAGCAATCTTAAGTTTTATGGTTTTACATCACGCTCTGCTTCTCCTTCTCTGCAGACAAACAAAGTTTCAACTCCAAGTCTTCTTGTTTAGTTGTTGAGTTATAATGTCACAGGTCCGATTTTCCATTGTGAGCATATTTAGGATTCATAATATATGTTTTATTAAACATTGAGCATGATAATTCATGCATGTGACTTTTTTTAAATCCAAAAAGGGAAAATCAGTTTCTTTTAAAAGTTCCATGAATAACTAAAAGAACTTATTAATAGATAAATGAATTATTAAAATAAAATAGCAAAGTACTGTTAAATATCTGGTTAGAGATGTATTTCCTCCATTAAAGCTGATGTGATTGATCACATTATCAATGATCTGATCAACTAAAACTACATGTGTGATACAGTTACAAAGTTTTTCTGTGGACGTTGAAGAGAAACATACTTTTTTGTCAACTTTTAGCAAAGAACTTGAAATGGACTAATTAAAGACTGAAAAGAGTAATCAGTTATTTTATATTTAATTTTTTTTTACATTGGTCCGTAATTGAAGCATAAAGGCTGATTTTCTCAGGTTTATGCTAAACTGCATCCAGTATGCATTTTTATTTCTAATCAATGTTGTTAAATATATGATGCGCTGTCAGAAATAAAGGATAAAATTCTATCAACTATTAAACATTTTTTCACTCATTAATTGGAGGACAGGCAGTGTGCTCACTGCTGCCACTGGTGGTCAGACGCAGCACTGCAACGAGACTAAAACGGCAGCTTTAGCTGATATTTACAGCTCTTCAGTCACCTACAGAGCACAAACAGAATAAGAGAGTGTGAGGTTTGTTTCTGTCACAGTGTGAACGGAGATAATTATAAGAACTGGTCATAAAGGGAGTTTGGGATAGGCTAACGAGAGCGTTGGCGATGTGTTCAGGGGAAGCTGAGCGGGCTGTGTGGGAACTTCGACCTGAAGACGGTGAACGAGATGCGAACACCTGACAACATCGACTCTCCTACGCCACAGGAGTTCGGAAACAGCTGGACGGCAACAGAGGTGAGAAACTGATTAATCCTCAGTTATATTTTTACAACCTCCTTAAGAATATAGTTTCTCATTCAAAAAAGGAAAAGAAAGGTAGAAGGAAAATAATGGTGGTGGAATATTTCCGTTTGACTCTCCGTGTGCTGCTTGAATTGGTCCCTGTTTTGTATTTTTAATTAGTGTGTGAACAGTCCGGACATCAGACACCCCTGCGCTCTCAGTCCTCTCAGAGAGCCTTTTGCGAAGCGTCAGTGTGGCGTCCTGCTCGGCGAGGTCTTCCAGACCTGCCACCCAGTGGTGAGTAGGAGTACAACAACACGCCTCCGTCCGAGCTGTGCGAGGGATTCAGCGATTTTTTTCTTTTAAACGTGGATTCACAAAACTCCTTTTTTTTTAGTAGCTGTTCCTGTCTGTGATGCTTTGTTTGATGATCAAGTGTTTAAATTCACAGGTCCCGTTTGGGGCCAACGCTGATTTGCTAAAATTGGTGAAATTTGAAACCATCATCTTTTCTTTTTGGTATGAAATTAACTTCAGAAAAGTGTCTTTTCTTTGTTCCCAGGTGGATGTGACCTGGTTTTACATGAACTGCCTTGCAGACACATGTGCCTGCAGCCGTGGAGGCGACTGTGAGTGTTTCTGCACCAGCGTGGCGGCGTATGCGCAGCGCTGCTGCCACGAGGGCGTGCCTGTCGACTGGCGTTCGCCGTCTCTCTGTCGTAAGTGAAAAACCCGCCTTCATTTCTGTTTATTTGATGCTCTAAAGGGGAAATATATCTGCGTTGTCTAAATGAAGATGCAACAACTTGTTGTCTTGGTTTTTGTGTTTTATGGACATTTTTTTGCAACTAAATCAGCAAATTTCATCAATCTATTACCTTCAATTATCCGAGTAGCGGTCAGGGAAGTCCTATTAATCTGCATATGAGCTACAGTGGCATATTTAGCAAAGAAATCACAATGTCCTGCACCATTTGTTATGAAATGAAAGAGTTGTGTCAACTGTTGTGTGTTGTTGCCTTTGCTATAGAAAACGTATTGATGAAACTCTGACGTTATGTCACATATCTATTACCTACAGCAGGTGTGAGAGGTATCATGCAGACGTTGTAAAGTACGAAACAGACAACTGCTCATATATTATACAATCTTTGCTGTAGAACATTAACAAAACCTACTGATAACACCTTTGTTGCAGTCTGGAAACATTTTTAAAAGTAGGAATTCCTGATGATGATGTGTTATCCATGTGTGATGAGTCCTGTTACTGATAAGAGTCGTCTTCTCTCTGCAGCGTATGATTGTGAATATTACAACAAAGGTAAAACAGCTACATCACACACTCACTTATCTACCTCTTACAAACTGTATTTGTACGCAGAGTTGAAATATATACGTGCATATACCTGTGTCCTTCAGAAGTATAAAGGGATGAAAACAATCTTCCAGATGCTTCGTTCAGACTTGAACGTCTGTTGTAATCAGTATCTCCAGACGTTACTGCTCTTTTTTTTTTCTATTGTGGCCCTGGAGGTTTGTAATGATGTCAAGATTTTTATCTCCCACTTTTAATTAATTGTACTGTGGAAAAGAAAACTGCTGCTGTAAATCTTTTAAAAAGTAGTTGGGCTCAGAAATGTGTCATGTCTGAGGTCAGATACTGTATGTGATCTGTTGTTACGGCAGCGCCGTGCTGACTTTGCCTTCTGTCTGCAGTTCTGGGTAAAGGTCCCTTCAGACTGTTCACCTTCAGGGATCGGACGAGTCTGTTGGCGGCCAACAGGTCTGGTGGATTTCTGTTCCTGCAGCGCGCCAACATCAGCGCGGCGGCGGCGCCTGATGTCGTCTCACTGTTCATGATGACGCCAGGCCTCAGCAGAGCTCGCCCTCACGGTGAGTTGGTTTGTAGAGAGCGATGCCTGCTCTCCTGTCTCTCTCAGCAGCCTTGTTTTAATTATTTGCATCGTGTATCTGAGGAGCCGACTAATCAGACATTAGTTCATTTTTAATCAAGGAGCAACATCCAGTTGATTTTGTTTCTTTGTTCTTTTTAAAAACATCTCAGCGGTCCGCACACTCCTGCTTCTTCCACTTCATCTCCGACTCGTGACTTGTTTCATTTTCTCCTGTGCAGACACATCACGAGTGTCCTTTGAGGCAGCCGACAGACCAAACTACTTCCTACATGCCAGCCCCAACGGCCAGGTGAGGCTGACCAAGTGGGAGGAGAGTGAGGCATTCTGGGACGGAGCCACCTTCGTCATACACAGGAACACCTGGATCCCGGGTTACGACTCGCTGGAGTTGCACGCAAAGCCCGGCTTCTTCCTTTATGCCAAGCTGTCCCGCCTCCACCTGCTCAAATACAGACACATTGACATTTTCCGCAAGGCGACGCTGTTCAGACTCACAGGTCAGCAGCAGCCGACGCACTTCACACACACTTCTGTTAAAAAGACGGCTGTCACGAGGACGAACTCGCCTCTATGAGCCCAACCATCCATCATCTGTACCTGCTTCTTCCATTCAAAGGCACAGGGGTCTTCTGGAGACTATCCCAGTTCAGATCAGCTTTCTTTCTTCTGCCACTCCTTAAGGCCTTTTTTTGCTCTGCATGGAGGTTGGTGCAGGGTACAGGAGAGGAGGGAGCACCAGCACAAATCACGTCCATGTAGGCCGCCAGTGGTTTGACTGTTGTCCACGTACTGACACAAATTTCCTTTCCTCCCCTTGTGCTGCGAGCAGTGTCTTATTATAGATCTTTCCTGCAGCTTCAGCCTCCTGTTTGGCAGATTTTTCAGCCAGACAGCACTGATCCCTCTTTTAAACACAGTCTCATCCAGAGTCATGTGTTGAACCGTCCAGATTGTTAAATCACGATAGAAGATCGGAATGCTGATGTAATGTTAAAATGCACCAATCAAAATTCCTTTTGTAATCCGTCTGTCACGAATCTACTCGATAAACGCTGCTTTTCATCGTCAGTTTACTCTTACGCATTGAGAGGTTTTTATAAGCTAATGTGAAGAACTGTTGGCCACTTTGACAAATGTTTACGAATTGAAACGCCGCTACAACTAATGCTGCTTTAAATGACCAAAAGGAAAACACCACTGAACACGTGTTAAAGTCAGATGTCCTGGAGGGGATAACATTAGTGTGATGTTTAGTAATGTGGCCCGGTCAAATCTCAGCTGGAGCCTTTCTTCTGTGGCTTTTCACCACAGTCCAAAAACGTGTTGTAGGTTGGTTACTCTGAATTACCCACACCGCAGGAATGAGTGGGTGCTTGTGTCTCTCGGTCTCCATAAGCCTATCTAGGGTGTACCCCACCGCAGACCCAGTGACAGCCAGCACTGACTCCAGCTACCTGTGACCCGGATCAGAAATGCATTGACAAAAAAACAGAAGTGCTGTTACAGCATTGAAAGATAATGTCTTTCTTAGGTTTCGCTTTCCAGCTGAGGAGGAAATGCAGCATTATTTGAAGTTGAATAGAGATGATTGATGCAGGTCAACATGGGCAGGCTGGGTAATCAATACCACAGTACCCAGCAAAACTGGACACCTCACTGAAATCCTTTTTAAATCTAAACAACTTCCAAAGTTCTATCTTCAACCTCCAAAGTGTGAAGCACAGTGAAGCCTCTCCAGACAGCATAAGTTTCAAAAAATGTTTTTTTAATACCTGATAAAGGTCAGAGACGGTCTGTTAAAGGCATCTTGTCATCTATACTAGTGTTTCTTCTGCCTGTGTGCTGCGATCACCGAGAGTCAGACTAATCACTGATGCTAAAAATACTCCAGCATTTGTTTTACTTAATGGAAAACACATTGCAGCCAGGAGCAGATTGAATTTCCTGCTGACAGCAGTGAATGCCAAATATGTTCAGCGCAAGAGAAGAAGTCCCAACGCAGGTTCATCACTTTATTGAACTACGAGACGTTTGTGGATCGCTTTAGCCAGTATTAGATGACTGTGATTGACTCTTCTTGTAATGTTTATTAGTGGGTTTGAGAGAACTTTAATGTAAATACTCCTTTTAGGTTATTCATATTGACAATTACATTTTTGTGTGCAAAATTTGCATCAAAAGACATCTAAAATGCTGCACGTGAATGACGGTTTAGCAGTAAAAACTTGTTGATTCAAGGTGTTTTTAGTATTTCTGCAGTCGTCTTGGCTGTTTTAAATATTTTGGATATATATACGAGTCCACCGTTGTGATTGGTTCGGTACGTTCTGTACCGGTGGGAGATAAGAAGTGAGGAGGTATAGATTATCAGTAAGAACAATTTTATTTTTGTAGATAAATTAAACTGTGTTTTTAAATTTGTAAAGTATTGTGTCTTTTTGACCAGGCCCCGGTCCAGACACCCCGCCGGGTCCTCGATGTCAGTGGAGGTACGACTCCTGCGTCAGCCCCTGTTTCAAGACCTGCAGCGACCCGTCAGCCGAAGCCTGCGTCACCATACCACAGTAAGACTGTTAGGCCTTTCCTCAGGTCCCACCATCAGTGCAGAAGTCAATGGAAAACCCCACCAGTCTGGTTCCGATCAAGTACGGACTCCAGACTCATCACGTAGTCTCCTGAGCCACAGCAAAAATGACCTTTTCTTCCTTTATAAAACTTTTATTGTTGTATAATTTTTGCTATATAATATCTGGTTTGTTAAAGAAATTAAATGAATCTTGGTTCTTGAATCCATCTGTTTTTACACCTGCTTCACCCTGTGCAGGGTCACAGGGGGCGGAGCTCATTTCAGCTTTCCATAGGTTAGGGGCGGAGCCAAACCTGAGCAGGTTTCTTGTCCATCACAGATCCACATGGAGCAGTTGACTGACAACCACGGACGCTCATGCTCACTCCGACAGACAATTTTGAATAAATACACTGATAATATAATATTCATGTTTTTCAGACTGTGCAACTAAATGAAAACACAATCCTGAGTTTTATTCAAAAACTAAAGTCTTGGAAGGTTTTTTCTTTCTTAGTTGTACATTGTTTTCTGTACAGAGTTGAGGGTTGTCTTCCCGTCTGCCCTCCACACATGGTGTTGGATGAAGTCACCCGTCGGTGCGTCTATGTTGAAGACTGTAAGTACTTCTTAATACAGTTTAATTATAATAAATAGCATAGTTTAATGTTTAGGATAAATATATATTTAAGAATCAGAATGATATACAATTCATGTTTCAATATGAAAGTTGTCCTTTTTTAACTTAGAAGAATAATTTTTTTCATTATTTTTTTCACTTCTATAAGGAAGCACAACAAAAAAGCAAAACTGTACCATATAAACATGTGACTGAATCTTTTTATTTAAAAATAAAACTACAGTAAAAAGAGTGAATTGATGATTTCTCCACTGAATTTTCCACTGAACTGCAAAATCTTAGGTTCTTTACATGAAAATGTTCTTTCTCCCACGGTCCAAAAACATTGATTGATGATTCTAAATTGTCCGTAGGTGTGAGTGTGAGCCAGGTGGACCCCTGCCTCTCGCCTGTAATGAGCCGGGATTGGCTCCGGCAGACCCCCATGACCCTGCAAAGGAAAAAGCGGGTGTAGAAAATGGATGAAATAAAAATGACCAGATATAACAATATTAAAATCCTCAAACTGAGTCAGCAATCAAGCCGTGAATGTCTAGAGGTTTTGAAGTTGACCAAAACAAGACGTTTATATTTCTGATATTTCAGCCTGTGGAAGAAGTCTCAGAGAAACCTGTCTGCATCTGTCACTCCATCTCGTCTCTGAGACGCTTCTTATTGGCTGATTTCAGGTATTAAGGTCCCAGCTGCTGTGCCGTTTGCGACGCCACCAGCTGCAGGAGTAACTTCTGGAACCACCACCAGTACTGCGGCCTCCACCACTCCTCTCAACGCTACCATCTTCACCACCGCATCCTCCACACCTCCACACACAGGTCCCACAGTTAAAGTCACGGTCTCTTCTTCTTCTGTGAGCCCAGAAAGCAGTTTGACTAAGGAGCCACTGGCCCCTGATGAGTCAACCCGACCTGACACCGGCATTCCTTCTTCTACTACTCCTGAACTTTCCAGAACGGCAGAGGTTCCAACTACCCCAACTGCACCTCCTCCTGTTAGGCCAGAGGTGGTGGAGCCTCTGTCTACTGTCAGAGCGACAGAAGCCCCTCCCACCACTTTAACAGGGACGACAACATGGACATCTGGGCCACTAGCAGCTTCAGTTGGCACATTTAGCCCCACCACATCCAGGACGACCAGCACCCCCTTTACCATCACGGTCTTGTTTGGGCTCACTTCTTCTACCAGGCCCACTGACTTTCTGCAGCCACTCGTCCCTGCGTCTCCATCGACCCCACAGCCATCCACCGCTTCGTCCCAGACAGCAACCTCTGCTGCGGGGCCAGCTTCAGTCAGCACTTCTACTCATGTGCATCTAAAGGAAGATACTAGTAGTCGTTTAGTAGCAGCTACTTCATCGTCAGATTCACTTCCTGTTACAGTCTCCGGCAGCTCTCCAGTTACAGAGGTGACAACCACTTCCAGTCCAACTGAAAATGGCACCAGCAGAAAAACTGCAACCACGGAGGAAAAAACTACAACACCGACTCTCATCCTGCCAGGTTCACCAAGCATGAGCCCCACAACAGCTTCACCTCTGTCGACTCCACCCTCTGTTGACACAGGAACTACATCGTTGCCAGCAGAACCTTCAGAAAGAACCACAGAATCAGTCGCACCAGTTCCATCTTTCACCACCAGTAAAACAACACCAGAGGTGACGTCGCCACTTCTTACCACAGGAAGGATTTTGCAGTCAACTCCTACATCTGTTTCTGAGTTGCTTACAACAAGCACCACCCATGTTGCACCCACTACTCCTGCCCCATCTAGTTTCACGGCAGACTGGCGAACATCAACAAAGAAAGTGACTACGACCGAATCGCCTGCATCTAGTATCCCTGTAGTCTCTACAGCAACAGTTGCACCTCCATCCCCAGAGATTGCAGATACCACTACTTCTCGCTTGTCCACCTCCACAGCTTATACCGAAAGAATGTCCTGGTCTCCAGGTGTTCCAGTAACAGAGAGAACCACCACCAGTACAAAAACTTCCCAGCCCCTAGTGGTTTTGGAAACATCCACCATGTCTACAGATTCTTCATTCACTACAGAAATGGCTTCATCATCAGTGTCATCTACAGAAACCACTACGGTACCACTCTTCCCAACACAAGGCAGCTCCACCCGTCCTGCCTCTACAGAGTGGACCTCTGAGGTGTGGCGTCCACCCCATCGAGAGACCTCCTCCACCCCATTCTACAGACCTACAGGGGAGACAGCATCAGAGGTTTCTTCTGAAGCTGTCATCCATGTGGTCACTACCACTAAAACTACCAAAGTCCCTTACTTTCCAGTCACATCAAAACCAATTCTTACCTCTGCAACATCAACCGCTGCAACTGCCACCACCACCCAAACTACAACGATGGAGTTTTCAACTCCAGAGCGTGAAGCTACCACAACGAGGAAACTAGTTACACCTCAACCTGTGCCTGGCACTCCTGAGGCTCTCCTTTCCACCGTCTCTACAGTTGCGCCACCTGCTGTTACAGTCACCACGGGTAGACCTGTTGTCACTCGGCCTGTTATAGGAACGACACATCCAGCGACGGACAGAGCGCAGGTGTCAACGAAGGCGACAACTTTATTACCCCCAGTATTGCCCCAGCTCAATACGACCACCTCTGCAGCAGCTATGGTTCTGGACAAAACTACCACCCAGATGGTGTCTGCATCATCAGCTACAGCCCCCACAACCTCTACCAGCATCACGCGGACAACCACTCTCAGAACAACGCTCAGAGTTCCTGTGACAACAAGAGTTACACCCAGAATCCCATCAACGGACAGGTCAACCTTCAGGCCGGTCACAGCAAGGGTTACCATAGCAATGAAACCCTCAACAGTGACAACCAAGTCAACCAGTCTTGGACCCCCACCGGTAGCGCCAAGCTGGAGCACGACCATTACGTCAAGTGAGACATCTACAACCATCACAACATCAACTGAAACAGGTCCCCGCCTGGGTACCACAGCTCCAGTGCCCATTCCTACGCTAGCAACCACCAGCACAGGATCTGTACCTGTTCCTACGGCAACCGCCAGACCGTCAACCTCACCTGAGAGGACTGTAACAACCAAGGAGCCTGAAGTATCACCAACAACATCCACACCTGTGACATCACGACGTGATGCAACAGTCTCCACCCAGAGGCCTGGAGCTCCCGTTCCTGCTACATCTGTCACCGCGGTCCAAACGACTGTGTCAGACAGAGTCAATGTCACAGGTGCAGCTGCAGGTGCAGGTGCAGCTGCAGGTGCAGGTGCAGCCACGCCTTCACAATCAGTGAGAACTACCAGCTATAAGGAGCACGCTGTGACGGCGTCACCTGCGAGGATCTGCACTGTGGGTTCACTTATTATTCAGCTTTATTAGAAGAAATTCTGGTGTTAAAACAACCCGACGTTTATTTTTAGGTGGTAAAAAGTATAAACGTTCATTAGGAGTGTTAAGTTTTGTTAGGGGCCAAAAGAATGTGAATCACAGCAGCTTTATGTGAGAACATGGTATGTGTTTGCACTAAAATGTTAATGTTTGCACAAGTGGCAATGGAGCTACTTCAGAATAAGTTGCTGTTTTCAGCCTCTGATGAGACTAAACAATCTAATTCCACTTAAGTGATGCGGTGGAGAAGGAACCTACAGAGAAACGTAAAAGATTTAAATATGTCTGTGTAGAAAAAGGACTGTTTGTCAGAGAAAACGGTCTGTCTGCTGCTCGGTTTTCAGTCTGTACGAGTCGAGCACTGACTTGTACTATCAGTAGAAAGTACAAGTTTTGTGTTTACTGACAGAAGTTTTCATGAATCAGTAGTTGACTCATGTAGTCTTTCGACGGGATGGCAGCTAATGATGATGATTCCTGCTGAACAATCTGTTTATACACTGACTAAACATGAATACAGTTTAACTCAAAACTGGACTGTTTCATCTTGTTTTAGTCCCTAACAAGTGTTTAAACCCCTAATAATGTAATAATAGAGACTTTCAATTTTATTATTTACTGTATGGTCCTTTAATCAAGTGAAAGTGTAGCCACCAGTAGAAGTTTCCTTTCTGCTTTTCATAAATATTTTACAACATAGTTTATCTACCTTTAAATATTCAAGGTTAAAGGCTCCCTAAGTGGTTTTCATTCAGCGTTCTGAACATATTTCAGATTTATAATCTAAAAAGAGATCCTTGTGTTTTACACAATCACCAGATACTCATTACCAGTGTCAAGACTCAGTCATCTTTACAGTTGCTTTTCTCCTCTTTTTCTTTATTATTTTGTCCTTGTCCAGCCTCCATATGCAGAGATTATTGATGAATGCACAAAGTACATCTGCATCAACAACCAGCTCATCTTGTTTAATAAATCCCAGAGCTGCCCCTTCACGGCGGACCCGCCACACTGCGGCCTCCTTGGCTTCGCAGTTCTGGTCAATGGAGACAAGTGCTGCCCTGCGTGGGATTGTCCATGTAAGGAAATGCATGAGTACACTGCAGTTAAATTTGACTTGACTAAATGATAACGATGAATGCGTTACAATTTATGTATTGCAAGTTTCCTTAAACTGTGTTTCAGGTCGATGCTCAGTGTTTCCTGATCTTAACGTGATAACGTTTGATGGGAATAGTGTTGCCATCTACAAGGCAGCCCAGTATATAGTGACTCAACTTCCCAACGAGACAGTCAGTGTCCTGATTCAGGAGTGTCCGCCTGACTCCGAATCAACAGTGAGTGACAACATCCCATTAATCTCATTCACTTAAACAGGTCTTTATTCCCTGTTGCTGAGCATTACACATGGCTTCACATGGAAGCAAACAGGTGAGCAGTGCTACGAAGTCCAAAATCAAGACCAGAAAAAGGTTTTTCCTTCCACATGATGAGCTGTTCCTGAACTGCCTGAAGTGCTTTGTTTGATTTCAAGGCTAAAACATTTGCATCATGGCCCCATACTGGCTTTCCTTCCCTGGGGACATTTCACCTAAGGGATTAATTAAGTGTTTTTGAATTTTTTATTTGGATTTGAATTCTTGGCAGGAAAAAAACAATTAATACCTGCCTCATTCTCTGACATGTTGGATGAAGGTTTTATGGGTGGGGCTTCAAGAAATGAGCTAATCAAAGTACTTTAAGATGGAAGGTGACAAGCATTTGTTCAAAACATCGAGTTCTGGATATGTTAATGAGCATGGTGTAGGCTCTTTAGGATGCTTTGGACAGCAGTAGCTTCTTTACTGGATTTTATTTTCTTTCCTAAAGTTCCTCTGGAATTTCACCAACTTGTGTCTGGTGTCACTCAACATCACTCACAACTCCAACCATGTCATCATCGACAGGCTCCAAAGGAGAGTAAGAGATGCTCTTGTCTTATAATTGTTCATTTTGAGCTCATCACATGTAGAGTTTCTGACAGTAATGAAATCTTTTTGACAATATTGAGTTTGTGTTTTTTTCTGTCAGCTCTACGTTAACTCGCGGTACGCAAAACCCCGGTTCAAAAAGTTCGGCTTTGAGATCTACGACACGGGCAACATGTACCTGATCCGCAGCCCCGCCGGTCTCAAGATGCAGTGGTACCACAGCACTGGCATGATGGTGATTGACTCCGACAGCTCCAGCAAAAAACTTCCCACCATGGGCCTCTGTGGTAAGAGCACAGCGTGTAGGATCGCATTGCTTCAGCTTCCCACAGCACACTAAACGTGAGCGGTCTCCAGTAGTGTCCAACATCTGGTTTTTGTATTAGTTTTAGAATTTGACAGCATTCCTACAGGTTTCCTCTTGAGTTTCAAGTAAAAGTGCAGTGGTTTATAGCAGTTGGGTTGAATATTTTACCATGATT